>CP106728.1:140302062-140363163 GCA_025506655.1 Gossypium rotundifolium | reverse complement strand
AGCTAGAATTCATAGCCGGAGACATGAGTAAATGATATCCTCTCATTGGCACATGGTTGATGAAAAGTAAATGTGGCCATGATTCATTTGTCTTTGTGATAAATGGCTTGATTACTATTTGATAGTAATTGACTTTTCATGAAGGAAGATGTAATGGTTACCATGAGATAAAATAGGATCATATTAGGAGAACAAATATTAACCCAAAGAGATTAAGGTTATCCTATGAGGGTAACACACTTATGACAAGGTCATTGGGTGATTCTTGATTAAGTTAATTTCATAATGGTATGTGTTAGTCGATAAAGTTTGTAAAACCGTCCTTTGATGATTCGCGATTACAACTTTCCTATTGATTATATGTTATTACCCTTGATGAGTTTGATGTGATTACGGGTATGGATGGTTAACTTTCCATTATCTTTGTTGTGAGCAGAGACAAAAGCATATTATATTAAAGTGTCGAATGGTGAAAAGCTTTGAATTCATTTAGATAAACCGGATAGTACATTTAATGTTATTTCAGCTATGACGGCATAGAAATATGTTAGAAAAGGCTATTAATCATATCTCGCTTATATATTTGATTCCAGAGTTTCATAATTGAAGTTAGAATCGCCATTTGTGTGTGAGTTTACAAGTGTGTTTCCAAAGAAATTACCAAGGTTACTGCTGGCTAGAGAGGTTGAGTTTGCTATTGAATTGATGTCGAACATCTCCAAGATCGATAGTCTCCGTATAGAATGGCACATATTGAATTAAAAGAGTTGGATGCACAGTTGCAAGAGTTGCCATATATGGGGCTTTGCTCAACCCAGCTTTTCTTCTTGCGGTGCTTCTGTGTTGTTTGCTAATAAAAAGGACGGACCAATGCGACTATGTGTAACACCCCAAACCCGATCAATACACCACGACCGAATCCGGTATGTTACAGGGAGAAATAGTGTTTTGGTGAAGATAGGTTTCCGTTTAAAAGTTTGATAAAACCCCTTTGATAAATTTCATACTTGCCTAAATCTTGGGCATGATTGTTTGAGAACTGATGTTTTGTTTGAAAACTCAGGAATTTCGAAAACTTAATCGGTTATGAAGTTAAAAACACGGTTATTTCATTTAGAAATTCAAGTCGTTCTGATTGTTACTAGAACATTTTGACTTAGTAGAAAATCGAGTTTAAGTTAGAAAAACATTTGAGTCCCCTTTATTCCAAATCTTAGTGTGATACCCGATGGTATAGTTTAAAATATCGTTTTGTAGTTTTGAAATCGTTGTCTTTCCAAGTTTTAGCAAATCTTACCCAATTAATTTATTAAGGCATATCAAAAACCTATTTTAAACATAAACATAGCAAAACATAATTTGAAAAGGCCATTTACATACCAAAATAAAACCAAATAGTAATAAATAAGCTTAAGTACCAAATTTTATAAAAGTCCGAGCAAATCCTTATTTAAGCATGGCATGAGCACCTCGAGTCCATCCGGCTCCATGTCCGCGTCTAAGTGTCACCTGAAATGTCAAAGGAGAGAGTGAGTCGCAAGACTCAGTGTATAAATCCCCCTCCCGATAATACAACATGCTAACACACATCATAGCAAAGCAATACAATTAATGCACCTGCTCCTAACCATCTATTACACCTTCTCTACCCCGTGGTACCAAACCACCGGGGTGCTAAACCACCGTGACCCAAAGTCACGATATCCATAATGTGGTGCCAAACCACTTTGGTGACCAAGTCACGAATAATCCAATGATGGGGCCAACCCATCGTGTGATATAAATCACTAGCGACAATCCCAGATCTCATAAGTGGGGCCAACCCACGGTGGTGTCAAACCACGGGGGCGAGTCGCAATGAGGTGCCAAACCTCTAGTGTCCCAAAGACACAAGTGTGATACCAAATCACTTGGTGACCGCAATACAAATCCGATGATGGGGCCAACCCACCGTGGTGCTAAGCCACTGGGGCGAGGCCGAGGTGCCAAACCTCCGTGACCCAAAGTCACAAAATATCATTTGTGGTACCAAACCACGGAGGTGCCAAACCTCCGTGTCCTAAAGACACAGTGTCCCAAAGACACGGATATCATACTCCCCTCCTCTCATATTACCCATACATGTCACATCGACTCATGTACAATATGCAAATCATGTAATTCATGCCAACATGCCCAATATTGCATCTTATAGCACATATATCATGGATCATCATATTAGATGTATCAATAATAGAACTCGTAATGCTACGGACTTACGAATCCGTGAACATACCCTAACAGTATCATGACAATCATCAACGCTTCACTTGTTACAACACGGGTTATTAACTTATTACTAAGAAATCGATGTGTTAGCTTACACACCAAATAGCGAAGGTTTTAATCCTAAGAATCGGTCCAAGTCCCTTGATCACCTCAACAACCCTGATCCTACAATCGGCCAACAAGGGATTAACACTTAAACCATTCGGCCAAAATAGATAAACTAAAGGGGTTGCGTTAAGCCTTACCTTTGCAAATGGTTCGGTTTCCAACCAAACCTGAACCAACATTGGTTCCTTCTGATAATCGGCCTCCCCTCTAAAACACAAACCATTAGTCTCATCAATCTTTGGCTTAACAACTCTAAAGAAAACCATTAAAGCAACCTCTTACCACCACTTACCGATTGCTTAACAGAGTAAGAAGGCTCTCCTGGCTTGATTTCGAACTCCAAAGGCCCTATACGAAAAACGATTACCAAACCAAACGTTAACTCCTTGTAACAGATACCGAAATCGGCCCTAAAATACACTAAAAATTGGCAAAGCACAAGAAAAGGGAAGAAATGGCTATTCGGCCAAAACCTACCTTCTACTAGACCGATTGAAACGAACGCAACAAGGTCAACCCCCCTCCACAGTCGGCAAAGAAGAACTATAGGGAAAAAAAGATTCGGAAACACCCTAAAAAAAATAGAGAAGGAGGTTCGGCCCTAAGAGCAATGAAAGGAACGATTGGGAACAAAAGGCTAAAGGGTTTGGAGAAGAAAAGAAGAAGATACAAGGATGAATAGAGGGGTGCTTTCGGTTTAAAGAAAAAGAGGATGGAGGATGGAGTTTTTGGAGAAATGAGTTTCGGCTACTAATCTTCAACAAAGGAAGAAAGAAAGTGTAAGAAGAAGATGCTAGTTTCGCTTAGCACAAATGAAAAGAAGAAGAAAGGAGGTACGGCCAAATGATAAAAAGAGAGCAAGAAGCAAAACAAAGAGATCAAGAGAGCATTCGGCTACCAAAAATGATGGAAACAACAAAGCAAATTCTAAGGGTATGATTGTTGAAGCTTTGGTTTGAATGAAGAAGAAATGGAGAAAGCGAATGGGGCATTTGATTGGCAACACAAAGTGTAGAAAAAAAATAAAAGTGCAAAGTTTGGCAAATAAAGTTGCTTGGGGTTTCGGTTTCAAGAAGCAAAATGGAAGGGTTTTTCGGCTTAGGCTATTTGCAAGTGAAGAGAGCTTTTGCTTACCACTCTTTGACCGAAAATGTACCAAAATGCCAAAATGAACATTCGACACACTCCTCCACAACACTTACCAACCGGCCACTCCCCCAAAACCTCTCCAAAATCCGGCCAAACTCCTCCCAAACACTCTCAAGCCACCAATTCAAACTAGTTGAACTAGTCTCCCTCCTACTTTCACTCTCCACCCATTGTTTGAAGTTTTGACTTGGTCCAAGGCAGAGTTCGAACTGCCTACAACTCCTCCCCTCCATGCCGTCAAAATGGATGCAAAATAGGGATTTTCGCAGCTTGAACCTGTGACATCCTCCCTTGCACTTGACGCCACACACAAGCTCTAAGTGGCGCATGCTTTGCCACTTTGCTAGCTCATCACTTGTGCAACAATTCACCAAATAAAATACATAAGACCTAGCTCCTTCAGCCCCTATCACAAAAAGCCCAAAACAAAAAATTTTTCCTACCACTCGAGCTTACACCTAGCTTATAACTAAGCCCCAACAACATCAAAATAAAAACATAGCACATCAAGCACATGCAGCAAAGCCAAAATAAAATAGCCCTTAACCCGGGATATTACAGTTCTACCCCTCTTAAAAATAATTTCGACCCCAAAATTACCTGATCAGAAGAGTTGCGGGTATTGCTGTCTCATCACATCCTCGGGTTCCCACGTAGCTTCTTCCACGCCATGATTACGCCAAAGAACCTTAACCAAAGGCATGGACTTCCACGCAGTAACCTTCACATCCCAATCTAAAATCATGCATGTGCTCTTCCTCCATGGTCAAATCTGGGTTTACCTCGATCTCTTCCACTGCCACCACGTGCGATGGATCTGAGTGATATCGCCTAAGCATCAAAACGTGGAACACGTCGTGAATCTGACTTAGCTCTGCTGGCAACTCAAGCGATATACTCTCGGTCCCACTCGTCTCATTACCTTTATACGGCCCAATAAACCTCGGACTTAGCTTGCCTTTCCTTCCGAACCTTAATACTTTCTTCCATGGTGAGACCTTCAGAAAAACTTGATCCCCCACAGCAAACTCTATATCTCTTCTCTTAAGATCAGCATAAGACTTCGCGATGCAAGCTTCCTTTAATCGAGCCTGAATCAACTTAACCTTGTCTTCGGTCTCAGCAACCAACTCTGGTCCCAACAATTGACGTTCACCTAACTCCATCCAACACGCAGGTGAGCGACACTTCCTACCGTACAACGCCTCATATGGTGCCATCTCGATGCTTGCTTGGTAACTATTGTTGTAGGCGAACTCAGCTAACGGTAGATACTCCTCCCAACTACCCTCAAGTCCAATACGTAACCTCGTAACATGTCCTCCAAGATCTCAGATAACCCTTTCATTGCCTGCTCGTCATGGATGAAATGTCGTCTTTGAAATCCAACCGCGCACCGTAGCTCGATGCAACGCTTTCGTAACCTTGACGTAATCGATCCCTATCCGAGATGATCGACATCGGCACCCCATGCGCCTCACTATCTCGACACATACAAATAACCTCTCAAGTAAGTAATCCACCTCACCGAATAAAGTGAGCTGATTTAGTCGATCGATCCATAATTACCCAAACTAAATCCTTCTTGCTCGGTGTAAGCGATAATCCACTAACGAAATCCATAGTTATCCTTTCCCACTTCCATCGAGGAATCTTCACCGGTCAAGCAATCGTGACGGTGGCGATGCTCACCTTGACCTCACCGACATGTTAGACACTTCCTACAAACTTTGTCACTTCCTTTTTCGCACTTACCACCGTAATCGCTTCTCTCACGAGATCCCTATACATCTTGCTACCTCCGGGATGCATAGCGTAGGGGCTGCTATGTGCATCTGAAGAATCTTACGCCTTAACTCGGTGTCTCCCAAAGATACAAGCTTTCCCCGAAAACACAAAGACCCCATCACTAGACAAATTGTAACCCTCCAAACCATCGCTCGCACTTGTGTCCTCTGCGACTCAAAACCTCATCCATCAACTGCTTTCTCTCGATCTGTTCAACCCAAGTAGGCTTAACCTGCAGCTCTGCCAGAATACTCCCGTCGTCATACAAACTCAAGTGGGCAAACATCGCTCTTAGATCCGAAATAACCTTACGGCTCAACGCGTCTGCCACAACGTTAGCCTTGCCCGGATGATACTCAATTGAGCAATCGTAGTCTTTCAGCAACTCAATCCATCTGCGCTGTCTCAGATTCAAGTCTTTCTGAGTCAGAAGGTACTTCAGACTCTTGTGATCCGTGTAGACTATCGATTTCTCTTCGTACAAGTAATGCCTCCAAATCTTCAAGGCAAAGACTACAGCCGCTATCTCCAGATCGTGCGTTGGATAATTGATCTCATGTGGCCTCAACAGTCGACATGCATAAGCCACAACCTTCCCTTCTTGCATCAGCACACAACCCAACCCTGTATGTGATGCATCGCAGTACACTGTGAATTCCTTACCAGCCTCAGGTTGAATTAGGACCGAGCTTGGTCAAAATCTTCTTCAACTTGTCGAAGCTCTCCTGCCGCTTCTCGGTCCAAATGAACGGAACCCTTTTCTTAATAATTTAGTCATCGGTACGCGATCAACGAAAACCCTCTACAAATCTTCTAGTAGTATCCGCCAAACCCGTAAAACTCGAATCTCACTCTCGACCTAGGCGGCTTCAATCCAAAACCGCCTCAATCTTTTGAGGATCCACTCTAATCCCTCACCGATACTACATGACCCAAGAACGCCACCTCCCTAAGCCAAAACTCGATTTACTAAACTTCGCATAAAGTCAAGTTTCTCCTCAAAATCTGCAGTACCACCCGCCAATGCGCATCATGTTCCTCCTCAGTCCTTGAATATACCAAGATGTCGTCGATAAAAACCACTACGAACTGATCTAAATACTGTTGGAACACCCTATTCATCATATCCATGAAAGCCGCCGGCGTGTTAGTCAACCCAAACGGCATAACTAAGAACTCAAAGTGCCCATACCGAGTACGAAATGCCGTCTTGCAGATATCCGCCTCCTTCACCTTTAACTGGTGATACTCAGACCTTAAATCGATCTTTGAGAAAATCGACGCACCCTTCAAATGATCAAACAAGTCATCTATCCGAGGCGGCGGATACTTGTTTTGATCGTCGACTTATTCGATTGGCGATAGTCTATACACATCCGCATAGTACCGTCTTTCTTCTTGACAAAGAGTACCGTGCTCTCCCAAGGCTAAACACTTGGTCTGATGAAACCTCGGTCCAACAACTCCTGGATCTGAGCCTTAAGCTCCACTAACTCTTTAGGCGCCATCTTGTATGGAGCTATAGATATCTTGGCGCGATTCAGTGTAATGATCTATCCCAAACTCTACCTCACGATCCGGTGGTAAACCCTAAGCTCCTCGTGAAACACATCAACAAATTCCCTAATCGTCTAATCTGTCTCCACAAAGACTCTTTAGCCTCAAGGCATACACATGAACCACATATGCTTCACGCCCCTTTCGACCATCTTCTCGGCTTTCGAGCAGATACCACATTAGATGATAATTTCTTCTATTACCGATTAGAACTACCTCATCACCCTTAGTTGTTTTCGTAACCATGCGCTTAGCCAGCAATCCAACTTCGCTCGTACTTAACCGCCCAATCCATCCCGAGAATCGATCGAACTCCCCAAATGGCGCTTCCATCGATCGACCACAAACACTACCCTTGGAGTTCTAGAGGTGCGTCTCTATACGACTTATCTACAACTACTGAGTGACCTAGAGGGCTTATTACGGTCATCCGCCTAGAAAATATCTCGTAGTCTAAATCCATGGTCTTCACTATGCTACTTGCAACATATGAATGTGTTGAACCCACATCAATCAAAGCGATAAATGGAGAACCAAAGATTAAAACGTCTCGGTTATGACGTCCGGCAAGTCGCCTTCCTCTCGATGCCTCACCGATACACTAGCCCCTACTGTCTGGCCTCAAGATTACAGCACCTCCGCCGGTGCTCCACGGCCCCGACTGTAACCATTACCTCCTCTGCTATTACCTCGGCCCTCTGCGGTGGTGGTGCATTATTCTGTCTTGAGTCGGCCTGCACTCTCGGTGAATCCTAGCCAACTTACGCAGACAGTCCCTCACACGATGGTCCAATGAGCCACACTCAAAACAAATTTCTACCACCACGGTCCAACATCCTCCCAATGAGCTTTCCCACAACGGTTACATTGCGGCGGTCCCTGACTAGCAACAACAAACCTACTAGACTGATTCGTCCCACTCAGTCTAGCCTTTTTCTGCGAATTACCTAACGACCGAGAAGATTCAAAACTCCTCTTGTGTCGGTTCCTATCCATACCTTGCCTCACAGACTCTTTAAAACCCTCGGCTACCTTCGCCTTTTCAACCGAATAGCAAATTCACGCTCCTGGAGGCGCAATCAACAACCTTAATTCATCTCGCAGCCATCCTCAAACGAACGCACCTCTCATGTTCAAGAGCCACCATACCGCATACCGACTCGACCTCGAAACTCGCCTCGTACTCGACACGATTTACTCCTCGAACTAACCTCGAAATGCTTTACATTGCTCATTAATGTAGTTAGCTCCAACGCATTTTTTACGATAAGCGACCTAAAATAGTCCCAAGTCGATCTTTCATTTGCAGTATTGTCCGAACAAGTGAGCCACCATTGGTATGACTCATCTCGAGAAGTGATACTATCCCTTTAACTTTTCTTCTTGGTCGAGTCTAGATCGTCCATGATCCGCTTCTGTCGCTTCCACCAATATTCAAGAATCTTTGGAGCAACACCCGAGACACCTCGAAGACTTCACCCGTTTGCAGAAGTCGCCAGCACGATTTCCTAACTCCTACGCCTCCACCTACTCCAGCTACTCTTTCTAAAACTCATGACATCGCTCAGGATGATCGTGCATCATCCCCTACCGATCTTGAAACTCACCACCTCCGGTGGTGGCGGGCAGAGTATCTCATTTTCGACCCACGACTAGATCCTACGGGTTCGAAAACTGTCATCCTACCGTGGCCTCGTCCACGACCACGTCCACCTCGGGTACTCATGACTAAAATCTCGTCTGATTTAAAGAATTTTATGCATCAGTAATTATTCCACTATTTTTAAGCAAAATCTTATGAATATTAAAGGAGCTTTGTTTTCGCGAGTCCATTCAGTCCTATCCGTTTTAGTTTCTAAAGTAGTCTTACTATCACTAGCCATCCAATCACATCTCATCACTATCATTATCACAAACAATAGTAAGGGGTACTTACCTGGGCGGATTGGTGCCGGAGACTCGGTGCCATGCCTTTCACACCATACTTTTTAAAACATAACACTTAAAACAGACTTTTGAAAACATTTTGGGCCTCAGGCCCACAGCCGAGCCTTTGAACTTGGCTCTGATACCACAATTGTAACACCCCAAACCCGATCAATACACCACGACCGAATTCGGTATGTTACAGGGAGAAATCGTGTTTTGGTGAAGATAGGTTTCCGTTTAAAAGTTTGATAAAACCCCTTTGATAAATTTCATACTTGCCGAAATCTTGGGCATGATTGTTTGAGAACTGATGTTTTGTTTGAAAACTCAGGAATTTCGAAAACTTAATCGGTTATGAAGTTAAAAACACGGTTATTTCATTTAGAAATTCAAGTCGTTCTGATTGTTACTAGAACATTTTGACTTAGTAGAAAATCGAGTTTAAGTTAGAAAAACATTTGAGTCCCCTTTATTCCAAATCTTAGTGTGATACCCGATGGTATAGTTTAAAAATATCGTTTTGTAGTTTTGAAATCATTGTCTTTCCAAGTTTTAGCAAATCTTACCCAATTAATTTATTAAGGCATATCAAAACCTATTTTAAACATAAACATAACAAAACATAATTTGAAAAGGCCATTTACATACCAAAATAAAACCAAATAGTAATGAATAAGCTTAAGTACCAAATTTTATAAAAGTCTGAGCAAATCCTTATTTAAGCATGGCATGAGCACCTCGAGTCCATCCCAGCTCCATGTCCGCGTCTAAGTGTCACCGAAATGTCAAAGGAGAGAGTGAGTCGCAAGACTCGGTGTATAAATCCCCTCCCAATAATACAACATGCTAACACACATCACAAAGAAAGTAATACAATTAATGCACCTTCCTAACCATCCATTACACCTTCTCTACCCCTGTGGTACCAAACCACTAGTGGTGCCAAACCACCGTGACCTAAAGTCACGATATCCATAATGTGGTGCCAAACCACTTTGTGACCAAGTCATGAATAATCCAATGATGGGGCCAACCCATCGTGTGATACCAAATCACTAGTGACAATCCAGTATCTCATAAGTGGGGCCAACCCACGGTGGTGTCAAACCACGAGGACGAGTCGCAATGAGGTGCCAAACCTCCGTGTCCCAAAGACACAAGTGTGATACAAATCACTAGTGACCGCATCACAAATCCGATGATGGGGCCAACCCATCGTGTGATACCAAATCACCGGCGTCAATCCGTATAATCAATGTGGGGCCAACCCACCGTGGTGCTAAGCCACCGGGACAAGACGCGAGGTGCCAAACCTCTGTGACCCAAAGTCACAAAATATCATTTGTGGTACCAAACCACCGGAGGTGCCAAACCTCACGTGTCCCAAAGACATAGTGTCCCAAAGACACGGATATCATACTCCCCCTCTTCTCATATTACCCATACATGTCACACTGACTCATGTACAATATGCAAATCATGTAATTCATGCCAACATGCCCAATATTGCATCTTATAGCACATATATCATGGATCATCATATTAGACGTATCAACAATAGAACTCATAATGCTACGGACTTACCCGAATCCGTGAACATACCCTAACGGGTATCATGACAATCATCACTGTTTCACTTGTTACAACACAGGTTATTAACTTATTACCAAGAAATCAGTGTGTTAGCTTACACACCTGAAATAGCGAAGGTTTTAATCCTAAGAACCGCTCCAAGTCCCTTGATCACCCCAACAACCCTGATCCTACAATCGGCCAACAAGGGATTAACACTTAAACCATTCGGCCAAAATAGATAAACCAAAGGGGTTGCGTTAAGCCTTACCTTTGCAAATGGTTCGCTTCAACCAAACCCGAACCAACACTTTGGTTCCTTCGATAATCGGCCTCCCTCTAAAACACAAACCATTAGTCTCATCAATCTTTGGCTTAACAACTCTAAAGAAAACCATTAAAGCAACCTCTTACCACCACTTATCGATTGCTTATGAGTAAGAAGGCTCTCACGGCTTGATTTGAACTCCAAAGGCCCTATACTGAAAAACGATTACCAAACCAAACGTTAACTCCTTGTAATGAGATCAAATCGCCCTAAAATACACTAAAATTGGCAAAGCACAAGAAAGGGAAGAAATGGCCATTCGGCCAAAACCTACCTTCTACTAGACCGATTGAAGCGAACGCAACAAGGTCAACCCCCTCCACGATCGGCAAAGAAGAACTATAGGGAGAAAAGATTCGCAACACCCTAAAAAAATAGAGAAGGAGGTTCGCCCTAAGAGCAATGAAAGGAACGATTGGGAATAAAAGGCTAAAGGGTTTGGAGAAGAAAAGAAGAAGATACAAGGATGAATAGAGGGTGCTTTGGTTTAAAGAAAAGAGGATGGAGGATGGAGTTTACGGAGAAATGAGTTTGACTACTAATCTTCAAGAAAGGAAGAAAGAAAGTGTAAGAAGAATATGCTAGTTTCGGCTTAGCACAAATGAAAAGAAGAAGAAAGGGAGGGTTCGGCCAAATGATAAAAAGAGAGCAAGAAGCAAAACAAAGAGATCAAGGGAGCATTCGGCTACCAAAAATGATGGAAACAACAAAGCAAATTCGGCAAGGGTATGATTGTTGAAGCTTTCGGTTTGAATGAAGAAGAAATGGAGAAAGCGAATGGGGCATTTGATTGGCAACACAAAGTGTAGAAAAAATAAAAGTGCAAAGTTTGGCAAATAAAGTTGCTTGGGGTTTCGGTTTCAAGAAGCAAAATGGAAGGGTTTTTCGGCTTAGGCTATTTGCAAGTGAAGAGCTTTGCTTACCACTCTTTGATCGAAAATGTACCAAAATGCCAAAATGAACATTCTAAGACACTCCTCCACAACACTTACCAACCGCCACTCCCCCAAAACCTCTCCAAAATCCGGCCAAACTCCCCCCAAACACTCCCAAGCCACCAATTCAAACTAGTTGAACTAGTCTCCCTCCTACTTTCACTCTCCACCCATTGTTTGAAGTTTTGACTTGGTCCAAGGCAGAGTTCGAACTGCCTACAACTCCTCCCCTCCATGCCGTCAAAATGGACGGAAAAATAGGGGATTTTTACAGCTTCAACCCAGGACATCCTCCCTTGCACTTGACGCCACACACAAGCTCTAAGTGGCGCATGCTTTGCAACTTTGCTAGCTCATCACTTGTGCAACAATTCACCAAATAAAATACATAAGACCCAGCTCCTTCAGCCCCTATCACAAAAAGCCCAAAAACAAAAAATTTTTCCTGCCACTCGAGCTTACACCTAGCTTATAACTAAGCCCCAACAACATCAAAATAACAACATAGCACATCAAGCACATGCAGCAAAGCCAAAATAAAATAGCCCTTAACCCGGGATATTACACTATGTATCAATTATCGACAACTCAACAAATTCACAATCAAGAACAAGTATCCATTTCCTTGAATTGATGCTTTGTTTAACCAGTTGAAAGGTGTGATGGTATTCTCAAAGATCGATCTTCGTTCTGGTTATTATCAGGTACGAAGATTATGAGTTTCTATAATGCCATTTGGTTTGATTAATGCACCAGCTGTGTTTATGGATTTGATGAACATAATATTCAGATCGTATTTAGATAGATTTGTTATTGTATTCATTGATGACATTCTGATCTATTCACGAGATGAGATAAAGCATGCCCAATATTTAAAAATTGTTTTACAACGCGAAAAAAATTGTTCCCTAAGTTCAGCAAATGTAAGTTCTAGCCCGAGAAGTCAAATTTTTAAGGCATGTAGTGTTTACAGATGGTATTTGAGTGGACCCAAGTAAAACCTCAACTGTGGTGGACTGGAAACCTCCGAGAAGTGTGTCAGAAGTCAGAATTCAGAAGTTTTTTTTAGATTAGCCAGATATTATAGAAGATTTGTCAAGGGATTTTTGATGATTGCTACACCATTGGCGAAACTAATTCAAAAAGATGTCAAGTTCAAATGGTCTGAGAAATGTCAGCAACATTTTAACCAGTTGAAAGCTTTGTTAATTGAGGCACCTGTGTTGGTTTAGCCAGAGTTTGGTAAAGAATTTTTTATTTATAGTGATGCTTCATTGAATGGTTTGGGTTGTGTTTTGATGCAAGAGGGCAAAGTGATAGGGTATGATTCTCGATAATTGAAATCACACAAAAAGAATTATCCGACTCATGATTTAAAGCTCGTAGCTATTGTATTTGCTTTGAAGATTTGGCGACACCATTTGTATGGAGAAAAATGTCACATCTTCACAGATTATAAAAGTCTAAAGTATTTGATGTCATAGAAAGATTTGAATTTGAGATAGCATAGGTGGCTTGAGTTATTGAAAGATTACAATTTGATCATCGATTATCATTGAGGAAAGGTTAATTTAATGGTTGATGCTTTGAGTAGAAAATATCTATTTGCTTTATGAATATTGAACACACAATTGATGTTGATTGATGATGGTTCAATTTTAGCAGAATTAAAAGCTAATCTGACATTTTTGCAACAGATTTGTGAAGCACAGAAATGTGACGATCATTTGGTCGCTAAATGGAAATAAATTGAGATGATATCTTATTCAGATTTTCATGTTGGTTCAAGCGACGCTTTATACTTTAAAGACATAATTTGTGTTCCAAGACATTACGATCTTATTTAGAAGATTTTACAGAACCTCACAATAATAGTTTATCGATTAATCTGGTAGTAATAAAATGTACAAATGATTTGAAATAGATGTCTTTGGTGGCTAGGTATGAAAAGAGAGATTTGAGTTTGTATCAAAATTCTTAGTTTGTCGACAAGTTAAAGCCAAGCATTAGGTACCTTCTAGTTTGTTACAACATATGATGATTCCAGAATGGAAATGGGAACGTGTTACAATGGATTTCATATTCGGATTGCCTCTATCTTTGAGAAAGAAAGATGTTGTATGGGACATTGTAGATCATTTGACTAAGTCCGCGATTTTATTCTAGTGCATCTTGATTTTCACTCGAGAGATTGGTAGAGTTGTATGTTACCGAGCTTGTTAAATTGCACGGTGTTCGGTTTCACTCCTCCTCTAGGCAAGCCAGTGTGTCGCGTTCTAGTGCCTAACATGATGTGGTAGACCTATTTTTGCATGGTTTGTCGATAGGCCCGAGAACCTTAACAATGCGGTTTATCTATGCCCTTCCTATTGATCCTTTGCAAAATAGTCTAGTTTTAATATTTATAAAAGAGTGATCGAACACAGTGGTCGATCATGACAACGATAGAGGCGGTGCACCTATCGAGCAATAGTATAGCTCGAGCAAGAATATCTTATAGAACCCAAGGGAACCTAAAAGTACTACTACTCACTTTCTTTTTATTATTTAGCCTAAAATATGGAGTGATTGGATTATTAAACTAACGAAATACTGAAACTAAATACAAAGATAAAAGATGGAATTGGAGAAAGACTTTAGGAAAACTCAGTTGATAAAGACGATACCCTCAGGAAGAATCCACCTATGACTTCACTTATTATTTATTCCCCAAACCATATGATTTCTTTACTAAGCTTGATCCGTGAGACTCCCTAACCTATATTAAACCTTCTCTCGAAGCGAATAACATCTAACCTTAGGTTAATTAGTGGAACTCTCATTTTCTTATAATAACCCCCTAAGGAAGCAGTAAATTGATCAATGGATTCCCATATTAGGTTTCACCCTAATCTGGCAAAATCTCGTAACCCTATCTCTAGGCGCCCGATCAACTCCGCTCAATTATGCTAGATCTACTCTCATGCGGGGTCTATTCCTCCTCCACCTAAGCACATCAGATTGAATTAAGCAACATAATTAAGAACAAACCAAGTACTTATCATATAATTTTAAAATAAAATAACAAAATCCATCATAGGTTTCATCCCCTTCAGGTATCTGAGGGGTTTAGTTCATAACTAAATAAGAAAACATCTCAAGAGAAAAGATAAAACAAAACATTAGAAATCCCTAAAACCCCCTAAAGGAATTGAAAGAGAGATCCTCCGTCTTGAATGGAGTTCTGACTTCTCGAGATGGATCAACTGGCTATCTTCAAGTGACTGCCTAAAAGATGAAGGCTTCAGCAACGAGCCTCTACCCAAAAGCTCCCCCTAATGTCTGCCTTAGGTTGTTTATATAGGCTTTGGGATGCTATACTTGGCTCCTAAGTATCCCCTTTAAGTAGAATTACTGTTAAGGTGTTTGAGTAGACTTAGGAGTATGTTTCTTTGGCTTCAAGCATCCAATTCCGAGTGAAATTGCTCATTCATGGCGAGAACACGCCTATGGCACACGCCTGTTATTACTGAGGTTGGGCCATGCCTTGATTCTGTCAATTTGGGTACTGCCATGTAGATCACCAGGCACGCCCGTGTGTGGTAATGAGATGATGCACAGCCGTGTGTGATGGAGTTGAGGCCAGGCTCGAGGTATTTTGGTGAGGCACGATAGTGTGGAATTTGGGCCAGGCCGTGTTGATTGCTTGCTAAGGTCCAATTACTCCGTTTTAAGCCCGTTTTGTGTTCTTTTTATCCTCGGGTGCTTTCCTGAGTATAAACATAAAGAGAAAGGATTAAAATCACCTTTTTATAGAAATCAAGGGCTAATTCATCCAAAAGCATACTAAATCTGGGGTTAAAATATGTTACTTTTATGGTTTATCAAATACCCCCACACTTAAGCTTTTGCTTGTCCTCAAGCAAAATTCTCAATTTACAATTAAAACGAACTTTCCATAATTCATAATTCCTATCGACAATGTCTCATCGTAATTCATAGATAATTTATACATGGAAAATTCAACTCAAAGAACCCTAAAGATTCAATTACGATAAGTCACACCTTTATAGCATGAAAACATAGGTGTCTTCCCTTATCTAAGTGATTACCTTTAATTCAAAATCGACAAGGACTGACATCCTCACTAAAGATTCACTCAAATCACTCAAAAATGTTTAAGGTTCAAGAATAAGCACTCTAAGTCGAACTTGAAAAGTTAATCCCATAAGCTTGCACGAAAATTAAATCTCTACCATCAGATATGAGATGATACACGATCAAAAGGTCTTTCATCGAGGTTTATGAGACTAGGGTTAAAAGGTGTGGATAAAGGCTGAATTAGAGGTTATAATCGAGATTGAATTGACTAATTACCTAATCTAAAACAATGAACTAAATATGAATATTTACATCGAATGAAAAACTAATAATACATACTATTGATAATTACTCTATAACAAGATTATTTTCATCACTTAAAATTTTATAATACTTTAATACGAGCTTTTCTTTAACAATTGGAGTTTTAAATGCTCTAAGCTCTTTTATTTACTACTAATATTTAATATACTTGGATTTTTTTAAGAACAAACCAAAATAAACATAATAGAAGGAACTTTGATAATTGAAATAACCTAATTAGGTAATTGATCAAATCAATTCTCGATAGAGGGTAGTCAAAGGAATGTTGATAACAAATACAAAGGGATTTTGGGTTAATATTAGTGGGTGAGTCAATAAAAAAAAGTTGTTAAGATTCAATGGGGTTCACTAGGGGTTATTTGTATGGGTAGGCTTTTTAATGGAGTGAGCAGGTTAAAACCTAGGTGCCTTTATCATCTCGAAGTATCAAATCATTAATGTGGTCTCGACATGTATAAGCGAGGCAAGTTCTAGAATAACAGTTCAAAGTTGACACACTCATAATCAATTAAAGTGAGCACGAAAAAGGGTATATGCTCTATAAGGCTCAAAATCTCACAAAAATTATGGGTGTTTTGACATCAATCCTTATAAATTTTGAACTCTAAGGTGATACTCAAATTAGGTTCAACAACCTATCAATTTTAATTTTAGAAAGTAGACTTATCATGCTCGATTCTCTAGTATCCTTCAAATTTAATCATCAATGCACAATTAACTATGACTTACTCTAAAACATATCAATAAAAATCATAAATCCTTAGAAATTTAATCCTAATTAATAATATGAGAAAAATACTCAAGATCAAGACTAATTTTAGGGTTTTGAGAATTATGGAAAAAGTTAGGCACTATTACCCCCACACTTAAGATGTACATTATGTTCAATGTACAAAGATGAATAATGAAATTTATGTGTCAAATCAAAAGATAAGTGGGGAAAGTTATACTCCCTAAAATCTGGATGATCTCGGGCGTCTTTGGTGGCGGTGATGGTGTTTTCTATGGGCCGGTGGAGTGGCTCTTGAGAAGCAATTTGCTAGATGAAGAAATTGGGTAGCTTTGTGGAGATATAGCCAAGAGATCTAGAGGAATAATAATAACATACTAATAATAAATTTAAAGATTAAGGAAATAAAAAAAGGAGACTAAGAAGAAAACTGAAATTGAAAGAAAAAGACTAATGTACTAAGGAGTCCTTATTATTGGATGGTTTGCGAAGTGGGTGTGACCTCGAAGGCTGTGGTGTGTGATTCCCTATCAGCCTTTAGAACCTAAATCCAAGAAACTAATATGAAATAAATTAAATTAAGCAGAAAAGAAGTATAGATAAGGAAAATAAAGGAGACGGGAAAAGAAAAATTGAACCGAAAAGGTTTTCGAGACCCTTAGCGTGTCAATTAAGTGAAGCTGCCGACATGAACTCATGTTGAGGTCTCCTGTAAGGAGATGATGCTTACGTTTCTTTGGCATGATCTTTGTGTTGCTCAAGTGTCTTCAATCTTTTCTATGAATAGGAAAAAAATTTGAAAGAAAAAAGAAAGAAGGAATAAGAAAGAAGATGGGACAAAGAGGACAGGCTGTGGGGTTTTAAATAGGATTTCAAATCTGGCACGTTCCCACGCCCGTGTACCTAGGGTGTGTCGATTCACACGGCCGTATCGCACGACCGTGATGTGGGGTGTGTTGTCCTTCCACGCCCATTTTGTTGGTTTGCACGCCAGCTCCTAAAAAGCCAGTATAGGAGCATGGATGGAATGCACGGGCGTGGCCTGCCCATGCTAAATAAGTCAGTATCTTAGCACCTCCGTGCTATTTTTGTCGATGCCCGTGCTGTGGGTGGTTGGATCCGTGACGTTGGGGGTGGTTGGGCTGACTTGCACTGCTACCTCTGTCGATGTGGTAGTTACGGTGGTCCACACGGCCACGAACACGATCGTGTGTAAGGCCGTGTGGCACGAAAAATGCATTTTGCTTTTATTGTGGAGAGAGAGAGAGAAAAGAAAAGAAAAGAAAAGAAAAGAAGAATAAAAATAATTTTGAGAAATAAAAAGTGTTAGCGCTCGGGTTGCCTCCCAAGAAGCACTTGTTTATAGTCTTAAGCTAGACTGTCTTAGGCTTTGAAAATTTAGGGATGTTTAAAGGTTTGAATATTTTCTCTCTTACTGACAGTTTTATTTTCGTGACAAAGTTTAGGTCGAGAAGGGTTTACCTTAAAATTGCTGAACATTGGATTGCTTACCTCGACTATTTCGTGTGGGAAAACATCGTGTACCTGAAGGAGTATTTCTTCCTGTTTCTTGATTACATTGAGCTGATATAAGGATCGGCTTTATCTAATAGCTCTTGATCTTCTATTTTAAAGTGATCTGATGCCCCTATGAGCTCTTCTGGTGGTTCCTCAGATTTTACTTCGTGTTGGTCCGGCTTTTCTTTGGTGTGTATCTTCTGCTCTTCTAAATTCTTGATCATACGCTTTTGTGTTGGCTCGGTTTGATGCTTTGTGATGTTTCTGCGATGAAGGTTGAATAATTTGATTATCTATTGAAACGACTTTCTTACCTTCATCTTACGTGGTTACAGGTGAGTCGAGAGCTTGAAGATTCACCGATTCATCACCTACACGAAGTATGAGTTCTCCTGTGGCAACATCAATTTTAGTCTTGGCAGTTGTAAGAAAAGGTCTTCCTAAAATTAAAGGTATTGAATTTTCCTCATCCATGTCTAAACAACAAAATTTCTTTGGAAGGCAATTTATCGATTTTTACTAAAACGCCTTCAATAATGCCCCTAGGAATTCTAACAGTTTTATCAGCTAGTTGGATACTCATCCTAGTTTGTTTAGGCTTCCCTAGACCTAGTCGTTTAAACAGTATCAATAGTTAAACTACCAATTAAATATGGAATCATAAAACTCCTTGGATCTTTTAATTTCTGCGGTAGTCGATTTTGTAGCATTGCTGAGCATGTTGCGTTAAGTTCCACATGGTGCTCTTCATCTATTTTGCGTTTGTTTGTTAAGAGCTATCTTAAAAATCTCCTTTAGTCGGGCATCTGAAAAAAAGCTTCAAGAAGAGGTAATTTAATGTGTAATTTCTTTAGAAGTTTTAGAAACTTACCGAATTGTTCCTCTGAATCATCTCTTTTCAATGCTTCGGGATAAGGTATTCGAGGGTGGTACTCTTTAATTACGGTTTTTCTTGTGCTACCTCAATTTTACCAGTTTCTTCCTTGGTTTCTTGTACTGAGGTGGGCTTGTCTACCTTTTTATCCTCTTGAGATGTGATGACTTGTATCTGTTCTTTTGGGTTTATTTCTATGTTGGTTGGTAGACGTCCTTATTGACATTCGAAACAAGCTTTGTGAGTTGTCCCACCGACCTAGTGATTTCCTCGACTTGTTCCTTGATTTCTTTGGTCAATATTTCTTGGTTATCAAGTGTTGTATCAGTTCTTTGGAGGCGGGCATCCGTATGCGCCATGAACTTTTTAGCATCTCTTCAAGACTCCTTTTCTTTTACGATGGATAAGGTTGATTTTGGTAATTTGGAAGAGGTTCTTGCTTTTGATTTCCTTGTCCTCCCCACGAAAAATTTGGGTGATTTCTCCAACTTGGATTGTAAGTGTTACTATAAGGATTATTATTAGATCGAAAATTGTTACCTATATAGTTTGCTGCTCATTTCACCTTGAAGTTGGTAAGGTGGGTACTCAGAATTCGCCACATTCCCGCTCGCTTCGCATTGCATGACTGGATGTACCTGTGAAGAACATAAATTATCAAGCTTTTTATACATTAACTCCATTTGTGTTGACAACATTGTCACTGCGTCTATGTTAAAAACTCTGGCTGATTTTGTCAGTTTAGCCCTTGTAATTTGCCATTGATAGGTGTTCAATGACATCTCCTTAATAAAATCGTAAGCCACTTCAGGAGTTTTGTTGTTCAGAGTTCCACCGTCTGATGAATCAATCATTTGCCTAGTTGGAAAATTCACACCATTGTAGAAAGTTTGGACTTGAAGCCACAAAGGTAATCTGTGGTATGGGCATGAAACACCCCACACCCTACCATGAGCTGAACCGAATCTGGTATGTTCCTAAAGTAAACCGTTTCAAAGATTTTCGTTACTTAGAAAATTTGTAAAATTTTAGAAAACTATTATTTTGAGTTGGGCTTAGATTGGAAACCCATTTAATTAATCTTGTAAATCCAATTTTTATTAAGGTGACAAAATAATCTTTAAGGTTTATTAAAAAATATATCTAAATAAACTTTGGTCTTAAATAGTTACGCAGCGTAATAGTTAAGAGTAGAGCAAAATAAGAAAAATCCTTTGGGCCTTATGGCCTTGTTACATCAAGTAAAACCCAAAATAAAATTTAAGGTACTAAAAGAAATAAAGTCCAAATTACATAAAATCTTCAAATGAAGCATGGCCACCTCAAGGTCTACCGTCCCGGTCAAATCACCGTTCATCACCTAAAATAGTTCCCACAATGGGTGAGTCAATGACTCAATGTGCACAGTACTAACATTCAACAAATCAGGCATACATGTTCATATCAAATTCTTATTCATATAAAAATAAATGATGATGCAACCCAAACCCAAGCCTATTTGTCCATCCGCTACACACCGTGCACCCCAATCTGCAAGTGGGACTTCTAAGTCAACCTCCATCCGCTACACACCATCGAAGGCGTCATTGCGATCGGCGTGCTCATCGCCCATATAATTTGTGTCATTAGACACCATATTCAAATAATGTAACTGAAGTTACCAAATTCAAATTTTGTGACCGTTGTCACCATATTCCATTGGTGAGACCGAAGTCAACACCTTCTTCCCCTTTCACATAGATCCCGAATGCTTTATATCATGCATAACATACTTAATTCTCATTCATGTTACTATTCATATGTTCAAAATATATCATATTTGTAACCCTATCAGAAGTAGGAAACGTACCTGGGTACTCTTACCACATCTGTGGTACTTAGCCACATTCACATTCTTATGCATATTCGTATATTAAAATAATTGCCATACGATATATCGAAAGTTAGTGTGGGTACACACCTGATTCATAATAGACTCCTTGAGATCCGAAAATCCCGATCTAACTTTAGATCATTAATTCCTATATTCGCCCATCATATAAAACACATTAATAACCTTTTCGTTTTAAAACCAAATCCTAATAGGAATGGTATTACTAATACTTACCTTGTTTACCGATTTGATTGGTGATCAAATCCAGAAGATTTGTGTTCTTCTCCCATGAAATCGGCTAACCATTAAATCCATTGATTTGATTAGTCTTTGGTTAAAACAAATAGATCTAGACATTTAAGAGAGAACCTTGGCCGATTATAACCACTTACCTTATGATGAGATTCCCAAAATCGATTCCTTGCTCCCTTAGTGATGTCGAAATTCCTAAAATTCATATGTTAGATCGATTTAACTTTAATAAATAAAGTTTGGCCTTTGGCGAATGTACCTCACCTTAAATTCCTTGAATCAAATCCGAAACTCTTCCTTTGATATTCGCCAAGAGACATAAAAGGGTTATTTCTAGATCTTGATTAAAAGAATTAGAAGAACAAGAATTAATTGTTCTTACCTTAGATCCTTGATCCTTATATTTGGTAATTGTAGAAACCTAAGAGATCCTTGTAGATTCGGCCATGAACAAGAGTAGGGATTGGGCTATTCTCTTTCGGCAAATAGAAAAGAAAGGAAATTGAATAGCTTAACCTTACTTTGATGCCTTTAATCGATTGCTTCCTTGCCTAGAGTCACAGAGATTCGGCTATGGAGTTTTAATCAGGGATCAAAAGAAAAGGGTTTTGGCTTAACAATGACAAAGGAGAGGAGAAGAAAAGATGGAGTTTTGCTTAGGGAAAATTTGACGAGAGAGAAATAGGGCTAGGAAAATTTCGGCACACTTAGGAAAAGATGGGAGAAAAGCCTTTAATTCTCCTTCTTTAGCCGAAATTATCAATAGGAGAGTCCCTTACTTGGCCACTACTCCCCATAAGTGATAATATTATCTTTTAATTATAAATTAAAAGTATTTAATCCATCCTTTATCTCTTTAAATTAAAAATCCTTTATTTATCACTTAATTTATCAAGTATTAAGAAATAAAACTCCTCCTTTCTAGAAATAGGTGCATCCACCTCGTATACGGAAGCAAAATTAAAACCTTCATTATTTGCTTCCCAAGTGACTCGAACTCAGGCCCATTTCTCTTGCATATGGCGCCATTTCTCTAAGCCCTAAGTGACATCTTGAGCCACTTTTCCAAGCTTTGTTGTGTGTCAAAATTCTCCAACTTTTTCTTTTAAGGCCCTCTTGCCCTTATTTCCTATTTTGAACTTTAAAATTTGACATTCCTGCATCATTTCTAAGTTTCCTAAAATTTTCAATCGGCTCTGTAACTTGCCATTTTTCTTACATTTTCAAGTTTCCAAAATGTTTAGGTTTCCATTTTTGGTTCATTTCCAAAAATGTTCAGGTTTCCAAAATGTTCAAGTTTCCAAAATGTTCAGGTTTCCATTTTATGCATTTCAGGGTTTCCAAAAATATCAAAATTTTTAGTTAGTGCTTAAACTTGTCATTTCATACAATTAAACGAAAATGCATAGGCCCTTTTCGAGGATGTTACTGGGGCATCTCCTTAGGAGATCTTTATATCTTTCCATGCATCATATAATGTTTACTGCGTCATTACGCACAAAGGAATATATATCATTCCTAAATTTAGCCGTTTTGGTGGTGGAAAATATTTTAAAAGAAATTTTTGGTCATTTGATCCTATGTGGTGATTGACCCTCGTGGTAACGAAGTTCAACCACTATTTTGCTTTGTTCCTTAATGAAAAGGAAATAGCAGAAGGCGTATGGCATCGTCAAAACGCCATTTATTTTAAGGTATCACGAATTCTAAAAATTAGATATATGAGTGTTTAGATCCTCATCCGCAAACCATCAAATTGAGCAATTATTGAATCATTTGTATTGTGTTAGGCTTTAATTCAAAATTATTAGCGACTATAGTGGGCCTAACAATATTAGATTACTCTCTGTCAAATTAGGTTTAGCATAATCATACATAGTCTGCGAGCATTCTCTTCTTGCACATTTGGTGGATTGTTCTTGTCCATCCCTTGATGAGGATTGGATCTTTCTTGTTCTTCTCTTTGATAGTCTAGGGCTCATCTTATTTCTCTGTGATTTCTGCGAGCGGTAGCCTCAATGTCACTTTTGTATTCTAATGGTCCTCTAGGGTTTCTCCTAGTCATAAACTAGAGGTACCTGATATGAAAAGAAAGAAAGAAATTTAGAAAAAAATAAAAATATATGTATAAAGAGAAATTTAAAAATAAAATAATGGCTAAAGTAATAGAAATAGAGCTTTCTTAATATTTTAGATGTCCCAAGCAGCGCCAAAAACTTGATCGATGCAAAAGCAGTCTAGTTTTAATATTTATAAAAGAGTGATCGAACACAGAAACTAAGCTGCTACAACGATAGAGGCAAGTGCACCTATCGAGCGATGAGTATAGCTCGAGCAAGAATATCTTATCGAACCCAAGGAACCTAAATGTACTACTACTCACTTTCTTTCTATTATTTAGCCTAAAATATGGGTGATTGGATTATTAAACTAACGAAATACTTAAACTAAATACAAAGACAAAAGATGGAAAACTCAGTTGATAAAGACGATACCCTCATGAAGAATCCACCTATGACTTCACTTATTATTTGTTCCCCAAACCATATGATTTCTTTACTAAGCTTGATCTATCAGACTCCCTAACCTATATTAAACCTTCTCTCGAAGTGAATAACGTCTAACCTTAGGTTAGTTAGTGGAACTCTCGTTCTCTTATGATAACCCCCTAAGGAAGCAGTAAATCGATCAATGGATTCCCATATTAGGTTTCACCCTAATCTGGAAAAATCTCGTAACCCTATCTCTAGGCGCCCGATCAACTCCGCTCAATTATGCTAGATCTACTCTCAGGTGGGGTCTATTCCTCCTCCACCTAAGCACATCAGATTGAATTAAGCAACATAATTAAGAATAAACCAAGTACTTATCATAAAATTTTGAAATAAAATAACAAAATCCATCATAGGTTTCATCCCCTTCAAGTATCTGAGGGGTTTAGTTCATAACTAAATAAGAAAACATCTCAAGAGAAAAGATAAAACAAAACATTAGAAATCCCTAAAACCCCTTAAAGGAATTGAAAGAGAGATCCTCCA
This sequence comes from Gossypium rotundifolium, assembly GCA_025506655.1. Taxonomy (NCBI): domain Eukaryota; kingdom Viridiplantae; phylum Streptophyta; class Magnoliopsida; order Malvales; family Malvaceae; genus Gossypium; species Gossypium rotundifolium. The sequence goes on along the minus strand of CP106728.1, from coordinate 140,338,840 downwards.
TCTTGAATGGAGTTTCGACTTCTCGAGATGGATCAACTGGCTATCTTCAAGTGACTCCCTAAAAGATGAATGCTTCGGCAACGAGCCTCTGCCCAAAAGCTCCCCCTAATGTCTGCCTTAGGTTGTTTATATAGGCTTTGGGATGCTATACTTGGCTCCTAAGTATCCTCTTTAAGTAGAATTACTATTAGGGTGTTTGAGTAGACTTAGGAGTGTGTTTCTTTGGCTTCAAGCATCCAATTACGAGTGAAATAGCTCATTCTCATGGCAGGGGCACGCCCATGGCACCGCTGTGTTATTACGAGGTTGGTAGTGCCTTGATTCTGTCGATTTGGGCACGGCCATGTAGATCACCAGGCACGCCCGTGTGTGGTAATGAGATGATGCACGGCTGTGTGTGATGGAGTTGAGGCCGTGCTCTAGATATTTTGGCGAGGCACGGTCATGTGGAATTTGGGCCAGGCCGTGTTGATTACTTGCTAAGGCCCAATTACTCTGTTTCAAGTCTGTTTTGTGTTCTTTTTATCCTCGGGTACTTTTCTGAGTATAAACATGAAAAGAAAGGACTAAAAGCACCTTTTTACAGAAATCAAGGGCTAATTCATCCAAAAGCATACTAAATATAGGGTTAAAATATGTTACTTTTATGGTTTATCACCTATTGTTAGACCTCAACCTCTTATCGGGCTAGGGACTGCCATCTCCCCTTAACCAAGAAGCACCTCCATGGCAGTTCTTGGCCTCTAAAACAAATGAAGTTCATGAGGAGCAGATGGCTACCTAAGAAGCATAGTTTATGGAACAACAAGCCTTCTAGCAAGAATTCGAGATAGAATGAATAACTTTAAAGAAAAACACATATAGACAACTTGAGGTCCAAAGGAAACATCAACACCAAAGATGAGACCTCGAGTATCTGAGATGAAAGAGTGGTGAATGAAATGGATGAAATTGCCGACAAGTGACGTGCGAGCGTTGCACCTTGAGTTATAGGATATGGATTGGTTGTTCTGCTCCAACAACCCTCTGGCACCCAAAATTGCAGCAATGGGTTTGCCACACAATTTCAAGGTACCTAAAGATATGTTCTAAGGAAGGAGTGACCTGTGGGCCCACTTGATACAGTACAATGATTATATGAACGTGCTGGGGTGTCGGGTGCGACCATGTGTAAAGCCTTCTCGAAAATTGTAACACCCTAACCCTTATCGACACGAGCAGAATTATAGGGTATTACCGGTCAATACAGGTTTAATACAAATAATATAGAAATAATTAACATTCAATTTAGAAATTAATCATGTTGTCCCTTTTATAGGCCTTCGAGGACCAAAATATACGTTAGAAACAATTTCGGACTTAATCGAAAACTCTGAAGATTTTACGTGAAATTTTAATTTTTTTCTCAAATACAGGGCTCACATACCCATGTGGTTTAGGGACACTCCCATTTGACAATAAAACATGCCCGTGCTTCAGGCTGCGTCCTAATTTATGTGCTCTCTAACTTACCTCACACGGCCAAGCCACACGTCCGTGTGTTAGGCCATGTGGTCAATTTATTTTTCAAAAATTAAGTGCATTTTTCACACGGTCGGGCACATGGTCGTGTGCTAAATTGTAATACCTCACACAATGAGACACTGCCTCGTGTCTCTTCTCGTGTGGCAATACTTGTGCATTCTGTTTCTAAAATTATAAGTTTTAAGGGACACACGGCCTAACCACACGCCTATGTGTGAGCCGTGTGTATCACATGGTCTTGTCACAACCCGTGTGCCGGTAGTGTGGACTCAAAATGATTCTTATACAACAAGTTTACCATCCACGCAAACCTTAAGCGACAAGTAACTCAAAATCCAATCTTTCAACAGTCCAAAACACAATTAAATACATCTAAAACATGTCGAACTATATATATAATAATTTAACTAATGCATGCTCATAAATATCTAACATAAGTTATCTAATCAATTCATTAAAATACCTTTCAACCAATTCAAACTAAACCATATAATAAGACATATTTTTATATATATTTAGATCAATCTATCATCTTTTACACCATTAATATTCTCATCAAAAATGACATCAAAAGACAACCTAGGTACAAGCCATTTCAATAGAGAAAATACTTCACCACGTATTTGAGTTTGGGATTAGTTATAGATGTTGATTCAACAATCTGACTTTGCCCTAACTTGTGCACGGAAAACAAATCGTACACTGAGTATGTAACTCAGTGGTATTTTTATAATCTGATTACTTATTAAATAAAAATTTGTAAAGTTCAAATACATATTTACACAAAAAATCCATTCAATAATTAATCAATTTCGCAATACACACTATTCATAACACTTTCAATTATCACATCTTCTATCTCAATTTCATAGATGCTATTCAATAGAATTTCACCATAATGTATTCAATTCAATTTCAATATCATTCAATTTCATAGGCGATATTCAACAGTTTTCATCATAATGTATTTAATTCAACTTCAATATCATTCGGTATCAATCAATTTAACCAATTCATTTACTTATCCTATTAACACAACTCGAGACTTGACGGATACGGATCCAACCAACACACTAATCGACACTCTATGCCTCATTGGCTAAGCAAAGTAAAAAAGTAATAATACGATTTTCGATACCTTATCGGATTTATCCAAGTAACAACGATAAATGACACTTATTGTGCCTCATCGACTCGAAGTCAAAGTATCCCTGAACATTTCTAATCCTATGGCACGCCAACTATATCTGACTTAGCCCCAAAATATTAATATGGCATTTCAATTTCCAATAATATACAATTTTAATCAATTCTAACCCAAATTATTCAAATAATTCAACATAAACCATATCTAAAAATCAACTAACTTTCAAAATTTCCACTTATATTGTAACAGCCCGATTTTCAGGCTAGTCAGAACAGTGGTTTTGAAACCACTACTATGAGGTTTGAAAAATTAGTTTTAATAATATTTTATGTGTTATAGCATGATTATATGAAGGCATTAAAATTTTGGTGTATTAATTTTAGCGATTGCATGCTTAATTGCGAAAAAAGAGTAAATCGCATAAAGTGCGAAAGTTTTATTTTGCAAGCTAGAGGCATTAAATAACTATAAAATATTAAATTGGAAGTCTCTAAAATGCAATTAGCCCCTTAAATAATGGTTGACCGGCCATAGGGGACAAAGAATTGAAATAGGTCAAAGTTGGTGGACATTAGGTGATTAATTGTTGTAATATAATAAAATAAAGAGAAGAAAAGTATCATCTTTTCTCATCCTTCTCTCCATTGAAATTTTTAGCAAAATAAGGGGTTTAAGAACTCAAAAATTTTATCCAAGCTTTTCTCCTTGCAAATCAAGAAGCACGAAGCTCAGACTGAAATCGAGGCAAGGACAAGGTCGTGGACTAAATCGAACAATTCCACATATATTTTGGTATCGAGGTAAGTTTGTGTGAAATTAACCTACATAATGCTATTATGTTTTTAATTGTTTGATACCATGAGAAATGCCTATTATTTTTATGAAAATGATTAATGATGCCTCGATGAAAGTATAATGAGATTATGTTAAGTTGAACTCCCGGTTGAACATTAGGAATAGCAAGGATACTATTATCACGACATGAGAGAATGTAGGTCCCGTGTAATACCATGTCTGGGACATGGCCTCAGCACCGAAAGGAGACCTCGTGTAAGACCATGTCTGGGACATGGCATTGACATCGATATATGATCTCGTGTAAGACCATATCTGGGATATGGCATCGACTTCGAGATATGAGATCCCGTGTAAGACCATATCTGGGATATGGCATTGGCATCGAGATGTGATCCCATATAAGACCATATCTGAGATATGGCATTGGCATCATGCTACATGTATGATGAGATTGAGTATCATTCGATATTCCAAGTAGTTCAACAGCTAAAGAGCTAAGTCTATGTTAAAGATGACAATGAGTTAAGTTACGTTCTAGATAGCATAAGTGCTACATTACGTGATGAAGTGATACATGTACCTATGAGTAAAACACGAGATATGAATCTGAAATGTGATTTGTGATTGGTAAGAGTAAACGTGAGTAAGTTGTGTTAAGTGCTTGAGAACTTGTGTTGCTATTATTTAATAAGATGAATGGATGCTATCATAAATCTTCATGTTGCTATTTATTTCATGCAAACTTACTAAGCTTTATGCTTACCCCTCTCATTTCCATTTTTCTTGTAGTATCGCTAAGCTAACTCGAGGATCGTAGGACGTCAGAGTTCGGATCACATTATCAACTTCTTTTTGGTATAGTAAAGTTTGATAAATTTTGAGTTTAGCATGTATAGGAACTTGGTTTATTTTGTATTATGTCATATTTGTTAGCCAATGTGTGGCTATTAATGTCATTAAATTCATTTTGTAAATGGTCATTGGAAATTGGCCAATACTTGACAAGTTTATATATTCAATGATAATGAGGTTCATGAAGTGCATGCTTGTGTGTGATGGGATGAGTAATGAGTAAAGTATACATATGATGAATGTAGTGTAAACCTATGTGTGGATGTCTTGATTTTGGGTATTAGAAGTGCCTTATGGTCATGATGTATGTTGCATTGAAAATGTATAAATATGGTTGCTTTATAGGGTGGCAATTGGCTTGGTAGATATCCTTATAATTGTCCACAAGGGTAGACACAAAGACGTGTGTCTAGGTCATGTGTGACACACGATCAGCCCAATGGGTATGTTGATAGGCCGTGTGTACCCTTGCATGCTAGGTTGGCAAGTCAGAATACCCAGTAGTAAACACACGGGATAATACACGACCGTTTGTCTCAATCGTGTGGAAGACACGGGCATAGGACATGGGCGTGTGCCCAGGCCATGTGAAGTCTGCACCTGAATTTAGAAATTTGATTTGCCACACGGTGTAAGGACAGAGGCATATGCCTTGGCCGTGTGACCCTTTGGGGATGATGACGTCAGAAACAAAATGTCAAGGTTTTTACACACGGGCTAAGACACGGCCATGTCATGGCCATTTGAGGGACACGGGCAATGGACATGGTTGTATGTCCGGCCATGTGAAAACCCCTGTAGGTTCGAAATGAAAATAAAATCCACATTGACTAGGGACATGGGCGTATGTGACCACACGGCTTGCCCATACGGGCGTGCCCCTCTCCACACGGACGTGTGGCCCTGTTTTGTGTAAAAGTTTTCTTAGTGTTCGAAAGTTTTCAGTTCAATCCCAAACCACTCCGTAAGTTAGTTTAGGGTCTCGTAAACCTATAAGAGGGACGTTATGACTTGGAATGAAAAGTTTTAAGTTGAAAAGAAATTTTGTAGCCTGATATTGTATGTTTAAGTAAGTTAAGTCCGGTAATGCCTCGTACCCAGTTTTGGAGTCAAATACAGGTAAGGGGTGTTACATTTAGTGGTATAAGAGCTAGGGTTTAGTCGATTCTTGGACTAACGTAGCGTAAGTATGAGTCTAGCTATACATGCCATACGTATGAGTATTTACATAATGATAGTGTGATGACTCCTGATGATTTAAATTGTGTTTTCATATAGTAAATGGATACCGACAGAGCTGTGGTGGACGATGTGGAAAGTAACATACAGGCCCCCACCCAAGGGACGGTGCCAACTGAAAATGAAAATGAAAATAGACCAATGATTGTAAGTCAGAGAGGATTAGAAAAGGCTAGGGAAGCCTTTCTCCAAATGATGGACGCATGGTATACGGAGTTCGTTCATACGAACCCAATGCACAACCCCCTCCACCCCCACCTATCCCTCAGCCTACCCCTGTAGCTCCCCAAGTTGTAGAAGTGGTAAGAAGAGAAAGGCCTTTGGTTGATAGAATCCGGAAACAATGAGCTGAGGAATTTTGAGCTAGTACAGATGATGATCCAGAGAGGGCAAAATTCTAGCTTGAGAATACCATCAGGGTATTTGATGAGTTGTCTTGCACGCCTGAAGAGTGCATGAAATATGTGGTGTCTCTCCTAATAGATTTCATTTACCAATGGTGGAACACCCTTGTGTCGGTGGTACCAAGGGAGAAGGTTAATTGGGAATTTTTCCAAGAGGAGTTCTAGAAGAAGTACATTAGCCAAAGATTTATTGAACAGAAGAGAAAAGAATTCATCGAGTTAAAGCAAGGTCGAATGACCGTAACTAAATATGAACGTGAGTTCGTGTGGCTTAGTAAATATGCCTGGAAGTGCATGTCCACTGAGACTATCATGTGCAAAAGGTTTGAAGACGGATTAAATGAGGATATCTGATTGTATGTTGGTGTCCTAGAATTAAAGGAATTTTTTATGCTAGTAGATAGAGCTTGCAAGGCCGAGAAGTTGGCCAAAGAGAAAAGAAATGCAAAAATTGAGTCTCGTGACTTGAGGAAAAGATAGTTGGGCAAGTCATTTCAATCCTCATTTAAGAAATCAAAAGAGTTTACTACTCGGTTAGCCACTTCAGCTGGGTTTTCAAATAGAGGTAATGGTAGACAGTACTCGGGGTCTAAAGCTTAGACCACTTAGGTTGCTAGTGTTGGCAACGCTCGACCAAGTAGACCGAAATGTCCACAGTGTGGTAGACGCCACCCTTAGGAGTGCTGAGCAAGTGAGAGAGCTTGTTTCAAGTGTAGATCCCTAGATCATTTTATTAGAGATTTCCCCGAGATGGGTGAGAAAGAGAAATATCAGAGTGCAAGATCGAGAAATATTGCTAAAGGGAGGCCACAAAGAAATTCGGGAAGTGGAATGAGTGGTAAGAATACACCTAGAGAACGATGAGATCACGTGTAAGACGATATATGGGATATGGCATCGGCATCGAGATGTGATCCCATATAAGATCATATCTGGGATATAACATTGGCATCGTGCTACATGTATGATGAGATTGAGTATCCTTCAATATTACAAGTAGTTCAACGGCTAAAGAGCTAAGTTTATGCTAAAGATGACAATGAGTTAAGTTACGTTCTAGATAGCATAAGTGCTAAATTACGTGATGAAGTGATATAGGTACCTATGAGTAAAACACGAGATATGAATCCAAAATATGATATGTGATTGGTAAGAGTAAACACAAGTAAGTTGTGTCAAGTGCTTGAGAACTTGTGTTGCTATTATTTAATGAGATGAATGGATGCTATCATAAATCTTCATGTTGCTATTTATTTCATGCAAGCTTACTAAGCTTTATGCTTACCCCTCTCATTTCCCTTTTCCTTGTAGTATCGCTAAGCTAACTCAGGGATCGTAGGATGTTGGAGTTCGGATCACACTATCAACTTCTCTTTGTTATAACAAAGTTTGATAAAAGTTGAGTTTAGCATGTATAGGAACTTGGTTATTTTGTATTATGTCATATTTGTTAGCCAATATGTGGCTATTAATGTCATTAAATTCATTTTGTAAATGGTCATTGGAAATTGGCCAATACTTGACAAGTTTATATATTCAATGATGATGAAGTTCATGAAGTGCATGCTTGTGTGTGATGGGATGAGTAATGAGTAAAGTATACATATGATGAATGTAGTGTAAACCTATGTGTGGATGTCTTGATTTTGGGTATTAGAAGTGCCTTATGGTCATGATGTATGTTGCATTGAAATGGTATAAGTGTGGTTGCTTTATAAGGTGGCAATTGGCTTGGTAGATAGCTAGAATGATGGAAATGTGCAAGTGTACACAATCGCAACAAGTAATAGTGTGACAAGTAAATGTTGAGTTATCGTACCCACAAAGACTGGAAAAGAATTATTTATGAAAGTAATTTTAAACACTTTGGTGAAGGAAAAATATTTGGTTTTAAAAAGATATAATAAAAAACTAAGAGTTAAAAACTAAGTGAAATAATTAAAATAAAACAAAGAAATTCTAGTGCACGATTCCAAATATGATTTAATTAAGATGATATAATTGTGTTGGATTAATTATATTTCCTTACCTTAGAATTATTAAACTTATGCTTATACTTGTTACGAATAAATCACGGAAACTATGTAATTTGCTAACTTATGAACATATTTACAAATAAAAATACATTCATCTCTTGTACATATTTCTATGCCAATTAAATAGATAAAAGCAGTTTATAAAGGTAAACATGTTATTGCACATACATACTTATTAAATTAAACAATCTCTCTCATATTCCTATGTCAATTCAAGCGATTAATTCAACCTAATAAGCATATAAATGACTATTTGAGGTAACAAAGTATCACTACCTTGAAACAGTTTAATCACAATAATCTTGCAAGTTATGCAAGTGATAAACCGTAAAAGTAACATATTTTAATCCCACATTTAGTATGATTTTGGATGATTTAGCCCTCAATTTATGTAAAAAGTGCTCTTAATCCTTTCTTTTCATGTCTTATACACAGGAAAGCACCCTAGGACGAAAAGAACGAGAAACGGGCTTAAAACGAGCCAATTTGGGCCAAAGAGGGAATCGACACGACCTGGACTTCAAGCATAATTGAGCGGAGTTGATCGGGCGCCTAGAGATAGGGTTACGAGATTTTTTCGAATTAGGGTGAAACCTAATATGGGAATCCATTGATCGATGTCTTTGCTTCCTTAGGGGTTATTATAAGAGAACGAGAGTTCCACTAATTAACCTAAGGTTAGGCGTTATTACGCCTCGAGAGGGTTTAATATAGGTTAGGGAGTCTCACGGATCAAGCTAAGTAAAGAAATCATATGGTTTGGGGATTAAATAATAAGTGAAGTCATAGGTGGATTCTTCCTAAGGGTATCGTCTTTATCAATTGAGTTTTCTCAAAGTCTTTATCCAATTCATTCTTTTGTCTTTGCATTTAGTTTAAGTATTTCATTAGTTTTAGATAAATAAACCAATCACTCTATATTTCGGGCTAAATAATAGAAAGAAAGTGAGTAGTAATACTTTTAGGTTCCTTGGGTTCGATAAGATATTCTTGCCTAAACTATACTCTTGTTCGATAGGTGCACTTGCCTCTATCGTTGTCATAGTTAGTCTCTGAGTTCGATCATTCTTTTATAAATATTAAAACTCATTGTTTGACACGATCAAGTTTTTGGCGCGTTCTTAGGAACTCTAAAATATTAAGAAAGCCCATTTCTATTACTTTAGCCATTATCTTTATTTTTAAAATTTCTCTTATTTTTATACATATGTTTTTGTTTTTGTTTTTTTCTAAATTTCTTTCTTTCTATGCATATCAGGTACCTCTAGTTTATGACATTGAATACGAAAGTGACATTGAAGCTACCGCTCACAGAAATTGCAGAGAAATTAGACGAGCCCTAGACTATCAAAGAGAAGAATAACAAAGATCCAATCCTACTGAAGGGAGGGACGAGAACAATCCACCAAATGTGCAAGAACAGAATGCTCCGTGTACTATGTATGATTATGCTAAACCTAATTTGACAGGAGCAGAATCTAGTATTGTTAGGCCCACGATAGCTGCTAATAATTTTGAATTAAAGCCTAACACAATACAAATGATTCAACAATTTGTTCAATTTGATGGTTTGCAGGATGAGGATCCAAACACTCATATATCTAATTTTTTAGAATTCTGTGATACCATCAAAATAAACTGCGTTTCTGATGATGCCATACGTCTTCGGTTATTTCCTTTTTCATTAAGGAGCAAAGTAAAGCAGTGGTTGAACTTGTTACCATGAGGGTCAATCACCACATGGGATCAAATGACCGAAAAGTTTCTTTTAAAATATTTTCCACCAGCCAAAATGGCTAAATTTAGGAATGATATATCTTTTTTTGTGCAGAATGATGCAAAAACATTATACGATGCATGGGAAAGATATAAGGATCTCCTAAGGAGATGCCCACACCACGGATGACCTTTGTGGCTTCAAGTCCAAACTTTCTACAATGGTGTGGATTCTCCAACTAGGAAAATGATTGATTCATCAACCGGTGGAACCTTGAACAACAAAACTCCTGAAGTGGCTTACGATTTTATTTAGGAGATGTCATTAAACATCTATCAATGGCAAATTACAAGGGCTAAATCGACAAAATCAGCCGGTGTTTTTAACATAGATGCAATGACAATGTTGTCAACACAAATGGAGTCAATGAATAAAAAGCTTGATAATTTATGTTCTTCACAGGTACATCCAGTCATGCAATGCGAAGAGAGCGGGAATGTGGCGAATTCTGAATACCTACCTTACCAACCAAGAGCAGAAAATGAGTAGACAAACTATATAGGTAGCAATTTCAGATCTAATAATAATCCTTATAGTAACACTTACAATCCAAGTTGGAGAAACCACCCAAATTTTTCGTGGGGAGGACAAGGAAATCAAAGGCAGCAACCTACTCCAAATTACCAAAATCAGCCCTATCCACAGGAAAAGAAGTCGAGTCTTGAAGAGATGCTGAAAAAGTTCATGGCAGACACAGATGCCCGTCTCCAAAGAACTGATACAACACTTGATAACCAATGAATATCGATCAAAGAAATCAAGGAACAAGTCGGGGAAATCACTAGGTCAGTGGGACAACTTACAAAGCTTGTTTCAGAATGTCAACAAGGATGTCTACCAAGCAACACAGAGATAAACCCAAAAGAACAGATACAAGCCATCACATCTCAAGAGGATAAAAAGGTAGACTAGCCTACCTCAGTACAAGAAACTAAGGAAGAAACAGGTAAAATAGAGGTAGCACAAAAAAAATCGATAATTAAAAAGTACCATCCTCGAATACCTTATCTCGAAGCATTGAAAAGAGATGATTCAGAGGAACAATTTGGTAAGTTTCTAAAACTTCTAAAGAAATTACACATTAACTTACCTCTTTTTGAAGCTCTTTTTGGATGCAGACTCAAGGAGATTTTAAAGACGACTCTTAACAAACAAGCATAAAATAGATGAAGAGCACCATGTGGAACTTAACTTAACATAACATGCTCGGCAATGCTACAAAATCGACTCTGCAGAAATTAAAAGATCCGGGGAGTTTTACGATTCCATGTTTAATTGGTAGTTTAACAATTGATAATCGTTAGGCGATTTAGGGCAAGTATAAATGTAATGCCTTATACACTATCTAAACGACTAGGTCTAGGGAAGCCCAAACAAACTAGGATGAGTATCCAACTAGCTGATAAAACTGTTAGAATTCTTAGGGGCGTTATTGAAGACGTTTTATTAAAAATCGATAAATTCTTTTTCCTAGTAGATTTTGTTATTTTAGACATGGATGAGGAAAATTCAATCCCTTTAATTTTAGGAAGACCTTTTCTTGCAACTGCCAAGACTAAAATTGATGTTGCCACAGGAGAACTCATACTTCATGTAGGAGATGAATCAGTCAATCTTCAAGCTCTCGACTCAGCAAAAACCATAGAAGATGAAGGTAAGAAAGTTGTTTCAATAGATAATCAAATTATTCAACCTTCATCGCAGGAAACATCACAAAGCATCAAAATTGAGCCAACACAAAATCGTACGATCAACAAATTAGAAGAGCAGAAGATACACACCAAAGAAAAGCTGGATCCATATGAAATAAAACCTGAGGAACCGCCAGAAGAGCTCAAAGGGACGTCAAATCACTTTAAAATAGACGATCAAGTGCTGTTAGATAAAGTCGATCCTTACATCAGTTTAACAGAACTGAAGAAAAAGGAAGAAATATTCCTTTAGGTACACGATGTTTTCCCACACGAAATAGTCGAGGTAAGCAATCCAATGTTTGGCAATTTCAAGGTAAACTCTTCTCAAACTAAACTTTGTCACGAAAGTAAAACTATCAGTAAGAGGGAAAATATTCAAACCTTTAAACCTCCCTAAATTTTCAAAGCTTAAGACTATAAACAAGCACTTCTCGGGAGGCAACCCGAGCGCTAACAATTTTTTTCTCAAAATTATTTTTCTTCTCTTTTCTTTTCTTTTCTCTTTTCTCTCTCCCCAATTAAAACAAAGATGCAGGTCTCCAGGCCACATGGCCTTACACACGGTCATGCCCGTGGCCGTGTGGACCACCAGAACCACCACACTGACAGAGCAGAGCCGTGCAAGTCAGTCCAACCATCCCCCAACATCACGGATCCAACCACTCACAAGCACGGGCACCGAAAAAAATAGCACAAGGGTACCTCACAACCGTGCTAAGATGCTGACTTATTAAGCAAGGGCAGACCACGTCCGTGCAGTCCAACCATGCTCCTATACTGGCTTTTTAGGAATGAGCGTGCAAACCAACAAAACGAGCGTGGAAGGACAACACACCCCACAACACGACCGTGTGATACGACCATGTGAATCGACACACCCTCGGTACACGGGCGTGGGAACGTCTCAGCTTTGAAATCCTATTTAAATCCCCACAGCCTGTCCTCTCTTTCCCATCTTCTTTCTTATTCCTTCTTTCTCTTTTCTTTCAAATTTTTCTTCCTATTCATAGAAAAGATCCAAGACACTTGAGCAACACAAAGATCATGCCAAAGAAACGTAAGCATCATCTCCTCAGAGGAGACCTCAACATGAGTTCATGTTGGTAGCTTCACTTAATTGACACGCCAAGGGTCTCGGTAACTTTTTCGGTTTTATTTTCCTTTTCTCGTCTCATTTATTTTCCTTATCTTTACTTATTTCTTCCTTAAATTAATTTATTTCATATTAGTTTCTTGGTTTTAGGTTCTAAAGGCGCTTGGGAATCACGCACCACGACCTTGAGGTCACATCCACCTCACGAACCATCCAACGATGAGACTCCTTAGCCCATTAGTATTTTCTTTTAATTTCGGTTTTCTTCTTAGTCTCCTTCATTTTATTTCCTTAATCTTTAATTAGATTATTAGTATAGTATTATTATTTCCTAGATCTCTTAGCTATATCTTCACAAAGCTAACCAATTTCTTCATCTAGCAAATTGCTTCCCGATAGCCTCTCCACCGGGCCCATAGAAAACACCATCACCGCCACCAAAGATGCCAAGGATCATCCAGATGGGAGTATTACTTTCCCCACTTATCTTTTTAATTTGGCACATAAATTTCATTATCTATCTTTGTACATTGAGGGCAATGTACATCTTAAGTGTGGGGGTAATAGTGCCTAACTTTTTGCATAATTCTCAAAACCACGAAATTAGTCCTGATCTTAAGTATTTTTCTCATATTATTAATTAGGATGAAATTTCTAATGATTTATGATTTTTATTGATATGTTTTAGAACAAGTCTTAGGTAATTGTGCATTGATGATTAAATTTGAAGAATACTAGAGAATCGAGCATGATAAGTCTACTTTCTAAAAATTAAATTTGATAAATTGTTGAACCTAATTTGAGTATCACCTTGAAGTTAAAAATTTATAAGGATTGATGTCAAAACACCCATAATTTTTGGTGAGATTTTGAGCCTTATAGAGCATATACCCTTTTTCCTGCTCACTTTAATTGATTATGAGTGTGTCAACTTTGAACTGTTATTCTAGAACTTGCCTCGTTTATAAATGTAGAGACCACATTAATGATTTGAAGCACTGAGATGATAAAGGCACCTAGGTTTTAACCTATTCACTCCACTAAAAAGCCTACCCATACAAATTAACCCTTAGTGAACCCCATTGAATCCTAACACCCTTTTTATTGACTTACCCACTAATGTTAACCCAAAATCCCTTTGTATTTGTTATCAACATTCCTTTGACTACCCCTCTGTCGAGAATTGAATTGATCAATTGCCGAATTAGGTTATTTCAATCACCAAAGTTCCTTATATTATGTTTATTTTAGTTTGTTCTTAAAAAATCTAAGTATATTCAATATTAGTAGTAAATTTAGAGCATTTAAAACTCCAATTGTTAAAGAAAAAAAAGCTCGTATTAAAGTATTTTCAAAATTTGAGTGATGAAAATACTCTTATTATAGAGTAATTATCAAGAGTAGATATTGTTAGTTTTCCATTCGATGTAAATATTCATATTTAGTTCATTATTTTTAGATTAGGTAATTAGTCAATTCAATCTCGATTATAACCTCTAATTCAGCCTATATCCACACCTTTAACCTTATCCCCATTACAACCCTGATTAAAGACCTTTTGATCTGTGTATCATCTCATATACAGTGGTGGAGATTTAATTTTTAGGCAAGCTTATGGGTTTAACTTTTCAGGTTCGACCTAGAGTGCTTATTCTTGAACCTTAAACACCTTTGAGTGATTTGAGTGAATCTTTTGTGAGGATGTCAATCCTTGTCGATTTTGAATTAAAGGTAATTACTTAGATAAGGGGAGATACCTAGGTTTTCATGCTATAAAGGTATGACTTATCATAATTGAATCTTTAGGGTACTTTGAGTTGAATTATCCATGTATAAATTATCTATGAAAAATGATGAGACATTGTCGATAGGAATTATGAATAATGGAAAGTTCGTTTTAATTGTAAGTTGAGAATTTTGCTTGAGGATAAGCAAAAACTTAAGTGTGGGGGTATTTGATAAACCGTAAAAGTAACATATTTTAATCCTACATTTACTATGCTTTTGGATGATTTAGCCCTCAATTTATGTAAAAAGGTACTCTTAATCCTTTCTTTTCATGTCTTATACTCAGGAAAGCACCCGAGGACGAAAAGAATGAGAAACGGGGTTAAAACGGGCCAATTTGGGCCAAAGAGGAAATCGACACGGCCTGGACTTCAAGCCACACGGCCGTGCCTTGTCATTTACTTCACACGGCCATGCCACAATTTACACGGCCATGCCCCAATCGACAGAATCGAGACACGGCCTGAAGACGATTTACACGGGCGTGTGCCATGGGCATGCTCCTGTCGCGGGAATGAGCAATTTCACTCAAAATTGGATGCTTGAAGCCAAAGAAACATACTCCTAAGTCTACTCAAACACTCTAATAGTAATTCTACTTGAAGGAGATACTTAGGAGCCAAGTATAGTATCCTAAAGCCTATATAAACCACCCAAGGCAGACATTAAAGAGAGCTTTTAAGCAGAGCTTTTTGGCAGAGGCTTTTTGGCCGAAGCATTCATCTTTTAGGGAGTCACTTGAAGATAGCCAATTGATCCATCTCAAGAAGCTGGAGTTCTACTCAAGACGGAGGATCTCCTCTTCAAATCCTTCAAGGAGTTTTAGGGAGTTCTTATATTTTGTTTAATCTTTACTCTTGAGATGTTTTTGTGTTTAGTTTTGAGCTAAACCCTTGAGATACTGAAGGGATGAAACCTATGATGGATTTTGTTATTTGATTTCTAAATTATATGATAAGTACTTGGTTTGTTCTTAATTATGTTGCTTAATTTAATATGATGTGCTTAGGTGGAGGAGGAATAGACCCATACAAGAGTAAATCTAGCATAATTGGCGGATTTGATTAGGCGCCTAGAGATAGGGGCTACGAGATTTTCTTTGGATTAGGGTGAAACCTAATATGGGAATCCATTGATCAATTTACTGCTTCCTTAGGGGGTTATTATAAGAGAACGAGAGTTTTACTAATTAACCTAAGGTTAGACATTATTCGCCTCGAGAGAGGGATTAATATAGGTTAGGGAGTCTCACGGATCAAGCTAAGTAAAGAAATCGTATGGTTTGGGGATTAAATAATAAGTGAAGTCATAGGTGGATTCTTCCTAAGGGTATTGTCTTTATCAATTGAGTTTTCTCAAAGTCTTTCTCCAATTCATTCTTTTGTCTTTGCATTTAGTTTAAGTATTTCATTAGTTTTAGATAAATAAACCAATCACTCCATATTTTAGTCTAAATAATAGAATGAAAGTGAGTAGTAGTACTTTTAGGTTCCCTTGGGTTCGATAAGATATTCTTGCCTAAACTATACTACTGTTCGATAGGTGCACTTGCCTCTATCGTTGTCATAGTTAGTCTACAAGTTCGATCATTCTTTTTATAAATATTAAAACTCGACTGTTTGACACGATCAGCAAGGCATATGTATTGCCAAATACAATGCTAATCTAATCTTTAGCTACTTTAGAAGAATTAAACATGCACTGATTAAGTATTGTGTCCATTAATTACAATTTCAATGCATTTAAATTATTAATTCCTTAGTTATCTAAACAATTATAATGCCAGAATAACTTAGGCATGATTTTACTTAATTAAGCATTTTACCGAGGCCTATAACAGCATAAACATAAATTTAGCAAATCAAGAGGACGAAATGCAATCAACCCAACACGACTTAATTCAAGCTAGATTAATTAAAATAACCATTTCAAAGTGAAACACCCCAAACCCGGCCAAAAAGCTTGTGGGATTTGATATGTTCCTCAAGTAAAACTTTAGCAAACTCTTACTTATTTAAGAAAAACTTGATGATTTTGAATAAAGCAGTTAACTTAAAGATTGGGTTGAAATTTAATTGTAAAATAAATTAGTATCTTATTAAAACATTATTTTTAAGAGGAATAATAAGTTAACGAAAACCAAATTTATTGAAAAATTTATTAATATTGTGGAAATATATTTTGTTTTCAAAAGCAGTTTAAATTATTTATCAAAAACCATTTAGTTATTTAATTAATAGTTGTTCATGGCGGACTAATAAAAAATAAATCCCAAACACAAAAATTTAAAAAGCAGTTTATAGTGGCCTTATTACATAAAAATAGTAAAAACTCATAATAAAGTCTAAGTAGTAAAATTAACTTAATAAGTTTAAGTAGGAAAATTTCCAAAATACTTTGTCAATGCATTGGCCACCTCGAAATCCTTGCTGACCCGATCCATCGCTCTACGAATCACCTGAAAAGTTATCCCACAAAAGGGGTGAGTTATAAACTCAATGTGTAACACATACATTAAAAAGCCCATTTGATCATAGCCTTTCAAGCCCAATTATAACATATATAATCATAGGCCCATTTAAGTCATGATTAGCCATAAGCCCATTTTCATAACAGATCAAATAATAATCATTTTAAAAAAATATCACATGGATATAACATATAATGAAATGCAAACCCGCCCATCTAAATATCCATCTGCTACACACCACCGTACCAACCAAACACACCGTGGGGATTACTAAATCGACCCTCCATCTCTACACACCATCGAAGGCGATTCTTTGCGTCAACATGCACATCGCCTTATAATTTTGTGGCAAGGCCACAGACAAAATGTGACCAAGTCACCGGATTTCAAATATGTGACCAAGTCACCAGATTCACATATGTGACCCAAGTCACGGATTTCAAATATGTATTTGAAGTCACTGGATATTGTGGTAAAACCACCGAATACTTCCCTTTTCAAATTCACCCATATGCCCATGCACTTACATATTATTCATTTTCATGCCATTTACCCCAAAATCATAATATAATCATACTTATTTCACATTTATGCATATAGCAAAATTAACGAAATATTGGGGTAAACATACACGAATATTGTATACCAATGAATGGTTTCCACAATCATTTTCAAACACATTGTCATGTAATCACATTTAAAAATAGATCTATGAGATTTTATTGTAAGGTTACACACCTTATGGTATGAGAACGATACCTTCTCGCTCGTCAACACCTAATTAATTATCACACTAGATTAGTATACACCATTACTAATAAAACTATACCATTGATGAGAGATCTACATCCTTACCCTCGGTTCTCGAACAAGCATTATTTGTGGTTTTCTCGCTAGATGGATCAAAACTCACGATAACCCACCAACGAAAAGTGGTTCGGTTATACGCACTACTTCAAATAACCGATCTTCGTTAGCAGAGGGTCCACAACCCGGTGGAAAATCTCTTATCGCCGATACGACCCTTCGTTTGAAGTTCGATGATAAAACAATGCCTCCTCTCTTCCAAACACTCCGTACTGCTCTTTTCGTACCTATCTTGTTAGTCTCAAAATCACCCCTAAAATAAAGTTAGTTAATAAACTATCTAAAAGGATTGATATAACCAATAGTAATGTTCTTACCTTGGATGATTTTGAAAGGTTTCCTTAAAGCGTTGGTTCCAAAAGATTCTTAAAATCCCTTCCAAGGATTCTACCTAGGAGAGAAAAGAAGAAAAATAAAGAGAACTATGTTTTAAATCGGTTATAATAAAAGAGATAAGAAAACAATTGACAAAAGTCTTACTTGATCACTTGAAGATTTGGCCTTGAACAAAAGAAGAGAATAAAAAAATAGATTTGGTGATTTGGTTTGCACAAAAGAAAAGAAAAAGATAGTAATTTATGGCTAAAATGGTTTGGTTTTCAATAAAAGAAAAAAGAAAGGAAATTGAAATAGAAGATGATTCGGTTGACAAAGAGATGAAAATAATGTTGATTTTGGTTTTAGTAGAAGGTAGTTTGGTTGAGAGAAGGAAGAAAGAAAATGAAAAATGAAAGAAGAGAGAAAGAGAAGAAGAAGAAAAGATGATGATAAAGATGCTTCCAAAAGAAAAGAGATAGGTTTAGGGACCTATTTGCATTGACCAAGAGGAAAAATTGAAGAAGAAGTAGTTCTTTGAACTTTGGTACTTTTCGACAATGAGGAAAAAGAAAAGAAGAATGTTTTTCCAAACTTTTGATGCTTTTGACTAAAGAAGACAAGAATTTGAGAGAAAAGGTATTTTAACCAAAATGGTCAAAATAAAAGCCAAAACAACGTAAAACTTTTACCTAATGTCATTATTAAAATTCGACTGGGAGGAGAACTTTTGGAAAAATGATAAAAGATGTACAAAATGCTAGAGTTTTGGCCAACTATCATCCCCAACTCAAAGTCAAATTCGCCAACGAGAATGCCAACATAATCCCCTTTTTCCTCCACATTTCTTCCCCATCAACCCTTAGATTGCTATCACAATTAACCATCCCTTTAGCCCCTAAAACCGACTAGGTTCATGGTCAAATGACCATGAAAAGCTTCAAAACATTGCCCTTACTTCAAGCCTTTTGTCCCCCATCTTACCATCCTTTCATGATTCCATGCCATATCTTCTAGCTTACCTTTTTCATATGGTCAATTAACCAAAATTAAAAAGATGTTCATCCATTCTAGAAGAGTCTTGACCGACACTATAGGGAAGGAAACAAAAATAAAATCCTCCCATTTGCTAGCTAAGGGATTCGAACCTCTCCCCTCAAGTACTCATCCAAGCGCCCTTACCACTTTGCTAATTACTCATCTTATGCTTAAAACCCCTTGTCATTATTTCTTAAAGCCTATCTTGCTTAGCTCCATCTTAATTATTAAAAATTAAAAGTTTCACTAAGCATTCACTTACATAATGAAGTTCAAAAATAAACTCCCAAAGCACACTCAATCATAATTAGGCATGCAATAACATTCAATTAAGTAAAGATGCATAACCCCTAATTATCAGGATGTTACAGTTCTACCCCCCTTAAAAATAATTTCGTCCTCGAAATTACTTGGCTAGAACAAGTGAGGGTATTGCTGTCCATCGCTTCCTCCGGTTCCCACGAAGCTTCTTCTGATCCATGATTACGCCATAATACTTTGACGAGAGAACCGACTTTCACCGTAAAACCTTTACATCTCGCTCCAGAATTTGAATTGGCTCCTCTTCATATGACAAATCTGGTCTTAATTCCACTTCCTCAACGGCACTACATGAGATGGATCGTACCGCAGTGTAACATTGAAACATGGAACACATCATGCATTTGCTTCAATTAGAAGGTAATTCTAAGCGATATGCCACAGTCGACCCGTTTCAAAAGCGATAAGGTCCTATGAACACGGGACTTAACTTTCCTTTGCGACCAAATCTCATCACCTTTTTCCAAGGTGAAACCTTTAGAATACTTGATCTCCCACAAAACTCTATTTCCTTACGCTTTAGATCTGCGTCGACTTTTATGCATCGAAGCTTCTTTTAACCGAGCAGGATTACCTTAACCTTTTCTTGATTCGGTCACTATTTACGGACCCAAAATCGGCGTTCCCCTAATTACATCCAACACGTAGGAGTGCGACATTTCCGTCCATATAGTGCTTCATATGGTGCCATCCGAATCTTGGCTTGGTAGCTGTTGTTGTCACGAATTACGCTAA
The DNA here is from genome assembly GCA_025506655.1 of Gossypium rotundifolium. NCBI lineage: Eukaryota > Viridiplantae > Streptophyta > Magnoliopsida > Malvales > Malvaceae > Gossypium > Gossypium rotundifolium. The sequence continues at coordinate 140,318,742 of CP106728.1, read as the reverse complement.
CTGGTAAGAACTCTTCCCAACTTCCACGAAATCCATCACACATCCCCTTAACATATCTTCTAAGATTTGGATTACTCGTTCGACCGGCGTCGAATTTGTGGATGAAATGCCGTCTTGAAATCAATCGGTGCCCAAAGCTTTGATGCAATGCTTTCCAAAATCGCGACGTAAACCTCGGATCGCTATCCAAAATAATCGACATCGGCACTCCATGCAATCTCACAATCTCATTACATATAACTTCGCCAATTTACGCAAGAGTAATCAACCCGAATCGGATAAAATGTGCGATTTGGTCAATCGATCCACTATCACCCAAATCGAGTCTTTCTTAGTAGGCGTGAGAGGAAGCCCACTAACAAAGTCCATGGTGATTCTCTCCCACTTCTCTGTGGAATCTTTATCGGTGAAGCAATCCAGAAGGTACTTGATGTTCAGCCTTGACTTCTTGACACGTTAAGCACTTTCCTACATACTCGTAACTCTCGCTTAAGACCAGGCCACCAAAGCGATTTTGCAAATCTCGGTATAACTTACTTCCTCCGGGATGCATAGCATAAGGGCTACTATGCGACTCTTGAAGAATCTTTTGCCTCAATTCACGATCCTCGGCATCGACTTTACCTTTGAAACACAATACCCCATCGTTAATACCAAAATCTTCCAATTCCCATTCTGTACCTACCGTAGCTTTACACTCGGATCTTCGTCTACTAACTATCTCTCTTTCACTTGACTCAACCATGTAGAAGCAACTTGTAATTACGCCAACAAGCTCCGTCATCGTAAAGACTAAGATGTGCAAACATCGCCTTAAATCGACACCACTTTCGACTTAGAGCATACGCCACCACGTTAGCCTTGCGGATGGTACTCAATAGAACGATCGTAGTCTTTCAATAATTCTATCCACCTTACGCCTCAAATTCAGTTCTTTACGAGTTAGTAGATATTTTAGACTCTTGTGGTCCGTGTATATCACTGACTTTTCCCCGTATAAATAATGTCTCCAAACTTTAAGAGCAAAGACTCTGCGCCAACTCTAAGTCATCGTCGGGTAATTAACCTCGTGAGGTCTTAGCTGCCGACACGCATACACAACTACCTTCCCGTCTTGCATCAGAACACATCCTAATCCCGTGTGAGAAGCGTCACAATACACGACAAAATCTTTTCCTGCCTCAGGCTGAATCAAAACTGGAGCTTCAGTCAAAACCCTCTTGAGCTTCTCAAAGCTCTCTTGCTGCTTATCAGCCCACACGAAAGGTACTTCCTTTCTCAACAATTTCGTTAAAGGTGCAGCTATCGATGAAAATCCTTGACGAATCTTACGTAGTAGCCTTGCTAATCCCAAGCTGCGAACCTCCGATTCACGGACTTAGGTGGTTTCAATCTAGTCTGACCTCAATCTTAGAGGATCCACCCTTATCCCTTCCGAGACACCATATGGCCTAAAATGCAACCTCCTTCACCAAAATTCACACTTGCTGAATTTGGCATAAAGTTTCTTCTCCCTTAAAACTTGTAACACAATCCGGAGATGCTTATCATGTTCCATTTCAGACTTAGAATACACCAGAATGTCATCTATGAACACCACGGTAAATTGATCCAAGTAGGGTTGGAAAATTCGGTTCATCATATCCATGAACGTAGCTGGGGCGTTCGTCAATCCGAATGGCATTACCAGAAATTCATAATGCCCATATCTAGTTCGGAAAGCCGTCTTATGGATATCCGCTTCTTTCACTTTAAGCTGATGATACCCCGACCTTAAATCAATCTTTGAGAATACCATAGCTCCTTTAAGTTGATCGAACAAGTCGTCGATCCTCGGTAAAGGATACTTGTTCTTGTTGGTCAGCTTATTCAACTGCCGGTAGTCTATACACATCCTCATCGATCCGTCCTTCTTCTTCACAAATAGAACCGGTACTCCCTATGGAGACACACTAGGTCGAATAAATCCACGATCAAGCAACTCCTGAATCTGAGCCTTAAGCTCAACTAACTCCTTCGGTGCCATTCTATATGGAGCAATAGAAACTGGCACCGTTCCAGGCAATAATTCAATTCCAAATACTACCTCTCGGTCCGGAGGCAATCCTGGCAGTTCTTCCGGAAAAACATCTACAAATTCATTCACAGTCCTGACTTCTTCAACAGTTGCTTCCTTAGCCTCCAAGGCACTCACCAACATCAGGAAGGCTACACATCCCTTTCTAACCATCTTTTCTACCTTAAGAGCGGATACTACATTAGATAAGTAGTTCCGTCTCTCGCCCATCACTACAACTTCTTTGTCATCAACAGTTCTTAAGGACATTCGTTTAGTAGCACAATCCACATTTGCACGATACTTCACAAGCCAGTTCATGCCTAAGATCAGGTCGAATTCCCCAAATGGCAACTCCATTAAATCAGTCGAAAACTGCGTCCCTTGAACTTTTGAAGGTACTTCCTTAAAAGTTTGTCTATTATTCTTCATCATCTAAAGGACTAAATCGATCATCTTCCTAAATACAGATCTCGGAAGTCACATGCAACGTTCGGATACTTCACTAGCGATAAATGAGTGAGTTGACCTATATCTATCAAAGCAATAAAGGACACCCGAAATCGAAGCGTACACAGATAACATCAAAAGGCGTCCGCATCTCTCTACGGCATACTGCGGCTAAGTCGTAAAACTCTACTTCATATTCATTATCGAGTTATTGCCTTGCACTAGATTCAGAAATGCCTTTCTCTGGGAGTCAATGTAGGTAGCTCCAACGTATTTTCCTTCGAATTTAATTTTAAAATACTCCCAATCCACTCGATCCGCAGGGGTACTTTCCTTGATAGTGAGCCACCACTGGTAGGCCTCATCACGGAGTAGTGAAATAGCACCTTTCAATTTTTCTTCAGCAGTGCAGTTTAAATCGTCCATGATCCTCTCGACTGCCTCCAACCAGTACTCCGCTACATTTGGGGCTACTCTAGATACTCCTCTAAAAACCTCAGCTCCATTTGATCTTAGTCTTTCAGCTACTAACTTTCTAGACCCATTTCCAGTACTAGTTTCTGCTACTCGTTCCAATACTCGAAGTACAGCTTGTGATACTGCGTCACCTCCTCCATTTTGCTCTTGAAATTCTACCCCAACAGCCGGTGGCGGAGCTTCATTCTCGGAACCTTGACCAGATCTAACTGGTTCCGACACAGCCATTCTTCCTCTTCCGTGTCCACGACGACCACGTCCCCTAGAACTCATGTCTACTACGTATCTTATCTGTTTTTACGAAAAAGTCTTATGTATTAGAGTCTTTTCACTTCTTATTAAAAGAAAGTTTTATGAAACAGATATTCGGTGGTTTTTCCGTAGTAGCACACAAACACCTAGGGTTCATGTCTCTAAAGTATAGTTTCCTTAGGCTTATCATACATTCATATCAATAAAGATACTTACGATGGATGCAGGTAGAGAATTAGAGTGCCATGCTCTTATAAAACCATTTTAACTTAAGAAAACTTTCAAAAGTCATTTGGGCCAACTTTTGAAAACATTGTGGGCTTCAAAACCCAAGACCAGAGTTTAAAAGCGGGCTCGATACCAAGTTGAAACACCCCAAACCCGCCAAAAAGCTTGGGATTTGATATGTTCCTCAAGTAAAACTTTAGCAAACTCTTACTTATTTAAGAAAAACTTGATGATTTTAAATAAAATAGATTAACTTAAAGATCGGGTTGAAATTTAATTGTAAAATAAATTAGTATCTTCTTAAAACATTATTTTAAGAGGAATAATAAGTTAACGAAAACCAAATTTATTGAAAAATTTATTAATATTGTGGAAATATATTTTGTTTTCAAAATAATTTAAATTATTTATCAAAAACCATTTAGTTATTTAATTAATAATTGTTCATGGCGAATAATAAAAAAATAAATCCCAAACACAAAAATTTAAAAGCAGTTTATAGTGGCCTTATTACATAAAAATAGTAAAACCCATAATAAAGTCTAAGTAGTAAAATTAACTTAATAAGTTTAAGTAGGAAAATTTCCAAAATACTTTGTAAATGCATTGGCCACCTCGAAATCCTTGTTGAATTCGATCCATCGCTCTACGAATCATCTGAAAAGTTATCCCACAAAAGGGGTGAGTTATAAACTCAATGTGTAACACATACATTAAAAACCCATTTGATCATAGCCTTTCAAGCCCATTTATAACATATATAATCATAGGCCCATTTAAGTCATGATTATCCATAAGCCCATTTTCATAACAGATCAAATAATAATCATTTTAAAAAAATATCACATGGATATAACATATAATGAAATGCAAACCTGGCCCACCTAAATATCCATCCGCTACACACCATCCGTACCAACCAAACACACCGTGGGGATTACTAAATCGAACCTCCATCCACTACACACCATCGAAGGCAGTTGCTGCAGTCAACATGCACATCGCCCTTATAATTTTGTGGCAAGGCCACCAGACAAAATTTGACCGAAGTCACCAGATTTCAAATATGTGACCGAAGTCACCAGATTCACATATGTGACCCAAGTCACCGGATTTCAAATATGTGACTGAAGTCACCGGATATTATGGTAAAACCACCAGAATACTTCCCCTTTTTCAAATTCACCCATATGCCCATGCACTTACATATTATTCATTTTTCATGCCATTTACCCCAAAATCATAATATAATCATACTTATTTCACATTTATGCATATAGCAAAATTAACGAAATATTGGGGTAAACATACCTGAATATTGTATACCAATGAATGGTATCTACAATCATTTTCAAACACATTGTCATGTAATCACATTTAAAAGCAGATCTATGAGATTTTATTGTAAGGTTACACACCTTATGACTGTGAGAACGATACCTTCTCGCTCGTCAACACCTAATTAATTATCACACTAGATTAGTATACACCATTACTAATAAAACTATACTATTGATGAGAGATCTACATCCTTACCCTCGGATTCTCGAACAACCGTTATTTGTGGTTTTCTCGCTAGATGGATCAAAACTCACGATAACCCACCAAAGAAAAGTGCTTGGTTATGCGACTACTTCAAATAAGCATTCTTCGTTAGCGGAGGGTCCACAACTTTGTGGAAAATCTCTTATCGCCGTCTGACCCTTCGTTTGAAGTTCGATGGTAAAACAGTGCCTCCTTTCTTCCAAACACTCCATCTGACTCTTTTCGTACCTATCTTGTTAGTCTCAAAATCACCCCTAAAATAAAGTTAGTTAATAAACTATCTAAAAGGATTGATATAACCAATAGTGATGTTCTTACCTTGGATGATTTGAAAGGTTTCCCTTAAACGTTGGTTCCAAAAAGATTCTTAAAATCCCTTCCAAGGATTAGACCTAGGAGAGAAAAGAAAAAATAAGAAAACTATGTTTTAAATCGGTTATAATAAAAGAGATAAGAAAACAATTGACAAAAGTCTTACTTGATCACTTGAAGATTCGACCTTGAACAAAAGAATAGAATAAAAAAATAGATTTGGTGATTTGGTTTGCACAAAAAGAAAAGAAAAAGATAGTGATTTATGGCTAAAATGGTTTGGTTTTCAATAAAAGAAAAGAAGAAAGGAAATTGAAATAGAAGATGATTCGGTTGACAAAGAGATGAAAATAATGTTGATTTTGGTTTTAGTAGAAGGTAGTTTCGGTTGAGAGAAGGAAGAAAGAAAATGAAAATGAAAGAAGAGAGAAGAAGAAGAAGAAAAGATGATGATGAAGATGCTTCCAAAAGAAAAGATATAGGTTTAGGGACCTATTTGCATTCGCCAAGAGGAAAAATTGAAGAAGAAGTAGTTCTTTGAACTTTGGTACTTTCGACAATGAGGAAAAAGAAAAGAAGAATGTTTTTCCAAACTTTTGATGCTTTTGACTAAAGAAGACAAGAATTTGAGAGAAAAGGTATTTTAACCAAAATGGTCAAAATAAAAGCCAAAACCAAGTAAAACTTTTACCTAATGTCATTAGCAAAATTCGGCTAGGAGGAGAGCTTTTGGAAAAATGAGAAAAGATGTACAAAATGCTAGAGTTTTTGGCCAACTATCACCCCCTAACTCAAAGTCAAATTCGGCCAACTAGAATGCCAACATAATCCCCCTTTTTCCTCCACATTTCTTCCCCATCAACCCTTAGATTGCTATCACAATTAACCATCCCCTTTAGCCCCTAAAACCGACTAGGTTCATGGTCAAATGACCATGAAAAAGCTTCCAAAACATTGCCCTTACTTCAAGCCTTTTGTCCCCCCATCTTACCATCCTTTCATGATTCCATGCCATATCTTCTAGCTTACCTTTTTCATATGGTCAATTAACCAAAATTAAAAAGATGCTCATCCATTCTAGAAGAGTCTTGGCCGACACTATAGGGAAGGAAACAAAAATAAAATCCTTCCATTTGCTAGCTAGGGGATTCGAACCTCTCCCCTCAAGCACTCATCCAAGCGCCCTTACCACTTTGCTAATTACTCATCTTATGCTTAAAACCCCTTGTCATTATTTCTTAAAGCCTATCTTGCGTAGCTCCATCTTAATTATTAAAAATTAAAAGTTTCACTAAGCATTCACTTACATAATGAAGTTCAAAAATGAACTCCCAAAGCACACTCAATCATAATTAGGCATGCAATAACATTCAATTAAGTAAAGATGCATAACCCCTAATTACCAGGATGTTACACAAAGACATGAATATTCATAGATATGTTCATCATAAAAACAATAGAAATTCAAAAGATAGGGAAGAAGAAGCAAATCCGGTGTTTCCCTGTGGCTTAACTGATTGCTCCTTCTTTCGTCTCTGTTATCCTTGCCGATCAAGGCTTCCACTAACACTCGCATGCTGCCCCAAATGGCTGAGAAAACACCTCTTTTCCAAGAGGGGAAATCGGCACAAGAAGGCTTGGTTTTTGGAGAAATAGAGAGAATTGAGAGAAGAAAAGTTATGAGAGAATGAGAGTGTTGAGGGATGATTTGAATGGGCAGAAAAGGCGGGTTTGTATAGTTGAGGATGGCTGCTAAAAATAGAAAATTTCAGCAGCCAAAGAGCCCCCTCATGGCCAGCCATCTTATATGGCAAAGTTGAGACTTTCAACTTTGCTAAAATTAGCTTGGGGCAAATCTGTAAGGCCTTAATTTAAGGTGGGGTTTGAATGCAATTTAGAAGTCTTCCAAGGTCCTTTTGCAAGATCATTTAATCATCTGAAATTCTGATTTGGGTCAGCATTTGAGCGATTCTGGGCTGCCCAATTGGTGGCTGGTTCGGTTCGCTCAATTTGGTTCAACTAGTGCAGTTCAATGGGCCCTTTTCCATAATTAATTAAAATTAATTTATTTAGCCCAAATTAAATTGGGAATAAATTAAAAATAATTATATTATGAATTAATACACATATTTGGACCATCTTAGGCTGGAAACTATTTACGCCTCGTTACTTGAATTGCTTCTGGTTTTGTTCTTCTAATTGTCTCATTGGGTCGGGTTTAAGCCCTTTATACTGAATCATCACAAATAATCAAAATTCACCAAAAATAATTGAAAAATTGACTAAAAATTAACATGTTCAAAATTTTAATACAATTTAATTATTTTATAAAAATTAATTATTTTATGACAAAAATTCTATCGAAAATGCATGATTTTAAGTAAAATTAGGTATAAAAAGTAAATAAATCTCTGTGTTTCCACACCCCCAAACTTAAATCATTGCTCGTTCCAAGTAATGCACAAATTTCGGAAAGAATTTCTCAAAAAAAGGTTTGAAAAACTCCTTCAGAACAACTTTCTTCTCAAAATTATGAATTTAATATACTTAGGCTCAAAAATAAGAAATTTGATAATTATGCTACTTAAGTATACATATCGTTCAAATTACATCGAACAACTATTATAATAGCAAAATTAGACTAAATGCCTCTTTAACAAAGACATGTTAACCCTTACCAATTTGATTTTTTTATTCCCTTATTCAAGACTAAGCTGCAATCATTAAGTTTAGCTTATGTCTTCATATGTTGATCTTAGAAATTTCTCTCCACTAATGTAGGTAGCATAGAAACTTGAATCAATAGGTCTTTATTAAGGTTGTGACGTGGCTAGGTTATGGGTAGGTAAAAGATAGATAAATTTTGGCTTAAAAACCCTAGACTCAACGTAAAATCAAATCTTCAGAATTTTTACCTTCAATACACCAACTTATTTTACTTTCACATACTCTTTTGTACATCTATTTTCTTTCGAGTACATGTGTTTTTTTTTTTTTTGAATTCAAATTCGAGCACTTGCTTCATGTACTACAATTTTCAAGCAATTGATACTTCTTTTCAATTCCCTCAAACTTATTTTCAAATGATATTCTGAATAGTACTGAGTCTAGTGTTTGGGACAATTTTAAAGATAATGAAGAGAAAAGTGATGGCTAAATATTGCAAAGGTCCAAATAAAACTAGGCCATATAGTCTCAAAGGATAATTTTATCATGGTCGGTTTGAAAGGCTCAAACGGTCCAAACAATAATTGCCTAAATCATTTTCAATATTCCATGCTTCCCAAGATTTTGCCTCAAGAAATTACTAGGTCAATTCTAAAGACTTAAACTTTCAAGCATGCCTAATTTTTTCGTAGGGAACTAAAAATTTTATGGTATGAATTCGCATGCTTTATTAAAAATACATTCATATCATTATTAAGCTAACATAATAACTTATTGAAATTATAGAACATTATTAATACTGAAGTTTAGCATACTTAACAAAATTTTAAATTATTGAACAAAATATATCCTAATCATAATTAAAATAAAATTTTATTCGAGTGGAATTTCAAATTTTCAGTCCCCTCTACTTCAAGTGAACAATGTCCTTATTGTTTAAAGTGAATAGATACTATACACTAGGTAGGATTTTAGAAAAGATGGGGTGAGTCAAATTGACTGCTTAAGTACCAAGCTCTCTCTAAATCCAATCCTAGACATGTATATACCTATTGCCACACTTTAGCCTTTGTGACTTGTTTAGATTTTATTCATGATTCCTATCTCTTGTTTTATTGTGCAAAAATAAAAATTCCTAATTAACCTAATCCTAAAATAACTTAAGAATAAAAATAAAATAAAGTTGAGGTCCTCCCTTTTTTATTTGTTTGTCGATCCTTCCGAATTTGACTCATCCTTTGCTCCATCATTATTGCCTTTGCATGAATCGCTTTGCTCCCTCTTCGATACTGAACACCATGGTTCAAATATGAAATCTGGAAACTCAGGCACAAAAATAAATGGGTCATTATAAATTTTCCTAAGGGCACTCCTCTTCGAGTCATCCTTTATTTTTGGGTATCTCCATTAGGCTTGTTGCTGCCATTGCATGTGTTGCATTAAGCCCATCAGCTTTGACAGCTCATCTCGAAGATCTAGGCTAGGCGGTAGAGCTCCAAACATTGAGGTTTCGATATCAGGTTTAGCTTCTGGTTCCATTGGTTCTACCTTATTAGGGACTTCAGTTGATTGCTCTGGCGGGATCTCTGTGGGGTCATCTTCTGCTTGTTCAGGATCCTCACTCTCTTCAACTCGTTGCTGTAGAATAGAATATCCAGCTACTCGATAGAGGTCCCAATCGGTGATTGTACCCTGACTATACCTTGTCTTCTTTATGTTTGCAAGAATTTATACTTTTAAGCACATAATTGTTATCATAAAAGGGAAATAGGCTGGGCCAGAATGTCTAACGGCACAATTTCACATTTATCTTAGGATGATTTTTCCCACATCAATGGTCTTTCTAGTTAAAATCGAATATAATAGGACCATTCGCTCTAAAGAGGTTGTAGTCCCATGCGAACTAGGCATAAAGCTAAAACGGATGGAATAGAACCATACCTTTGCAAGTGGTGTCAAATATTCTCTTCGACACGTGTGGATTCCTTGCTTTGACACGGTCCACTTTGAAACTTGATTCATGGCTGGAACTTGGTCATCGCTTGTGGTTAAGTTCGCATAGAATTCACGAACTAGTTCCTCATCCGCACTTGGTCTCTTTTCACAAAACAATTCCCAATTGAAGGCTTCAGCAACTTGACGAATACATGCCATAAAGTCTTTGTAGTTGCTTTCCTTCAATGTGAAGCCTTTCTCTGGATGCATTTGTTGATTTTTGAAGATACTTTCGTATCTTACTTTGGCTTCTTCACAGTGGAACTTATTTTGTGTTTCATCAATTTGGGCGGAGGCACGAGTTCTCTTGCGAGGCATAATTGACCTAAACATAAAATGAAAAAAATTTTATTATCTCAAAAATTTTATTAAAAATTATTAATAATTCATAAATAAAATTAGGCCTTATCACCTTTTTTTGAAAAAAATGTAAGAACTCTTAAAAATAATAATGAAGAAATAGATGGTAATTTAAAAGCAGAGTTGGAGGCTTAACGGCTTGGTGTGTGGGTGAAAGAGGTGTGCTGCACAAGTGTGCAAAGCAACAAGCAGCAGCGCACGTGGGGCTGAAGCAGGTAGCACACAGAAGGGCTAGTCTGGATGTGCAGGGAGATGGAGTGGCGACAAGCGACACGCTGCAGTTAGGAGCTTGACAAGCGAACTGGTGTCTTTGGTAGTGCTTGGGTGCTTAAGCGTAGGTGTGGGATGCTGGTACGTGTGAATAAGCTGGAGGCGTGAGCATGAGCGAAGCTTGGGCGGCAGTGTGTGTGTGATGTCTTTGGCCGATTGCTTAGGGACTTTTCGGCACTCAAAGCTTTGGGGGCTTTGAGGTTTTAGGTGTTGAATGGATGAGAAGAATAGAATAGATGGATGGAATATATAATAGAAGGAGTAGGAAGTCAAGTGAAATTCTTAGAGAAATTTAATAATTTAAAAATTCTAAGTCTAGTCCTACTCAAAGTTAACAACAATTAATAATTAAATATATGCATATGAAATTATCAATTGCTATTAAATTATTAAAATAAACATAAAATAAAATTAATCCTAATTCTAAGCTAAGTTGATAAAAATTAATATATAAATTATAATGGATATAATTATATATTAAAGTTTATAAATAATTTATAAATATATAATATTAAGTAAAAATTTTATTCTAGATGCCTTTTAAAAATATTTACAAAGAGAGGCACCCAAATTTTATTAAAAAAGAGCAATCAAATTTTAAAATACTTCAATTAAGTCCTAGACTTAATGAAAATTTAAAATTGAGTTGCTAATTAAAACTTGGATCAAAATTTGACCCTTTTATTTGGAAAATTAAAAATTTATTTTGTCATTTAGGGAATAATTTCTCGAAAAATTATGTAAAAATCAATTCCCAAGAAGATTGGAGGGTCTGGCGATCCCGCTTAAGTTCCAATGTCCTAGACAGAATTTATTTAAACATAATAAACTCGAAAATATACCTTAAATAATTTATTAAAAACAAGAAAATTTAAATATCTGATAAACTGAACAAGATTTGATCTCGTTCAGGTTTTTCTCCGTAGTAATGTTTTAAACGCTGAGCATTGACTTGAAAATTACCTTCCTTACCTTGGAGTTCAACAACTCCATATGGATAGACGCGATGAATTATAAATGGACTGGACCAACGTGATTTTAACTTACCTAGGAAGAACTTCAATCTAGATTTAAATAACAAGACTTGCTGACCTGCTTCAAATTCCCTAACTTAAATGTGCTTGCCATGCCATTTCTTGAGTCTTTCTTTGAGTAATTTTGTAACACCCCAAACCCGGCCCAAACACCACGACCGAATCTGGTATGTCACCAAGAAAATTTAATAAAACATGTTGCATTTTTGGAAAATATTTTCCTTGAGTTTAACCTTTTTATTCGGGAAAAATTTAATAGGTTGATAATTTAGATAAGCTATAAATTCTATGAGATGTTTCTATGAATTAAAAACCGAAACTTAAATACATGCCTTAGAAAAAAAATGTAAACTTAAAATGTTTGATAATAATAATAAAAGCCCAAAATAAAAACTGAACCGAAATATAAAGCTAACGGCCGTGCCTTATTACATTGAAATTTAAAACCCATTAAATAAAAATATAAAATAATAAACTAAATTCTTTTGCTAAATCCAAATGTTCTTTTGCATGGCCACCTTGCGCTCCTCTCCAGCCCGGTCCGATGCACTAGGTGCTACCTGAAAATATTAAATCATAGGTTGAGTCGCAAGACTCAGTGTGCAACCCTCATGCACCTTTAGATTTGGGCCTTAGCCCCACAGAACAGAATAACAGAACATATTATATATGAAAATATGCAAAGCCCAACCCAAATCCTAGGTTTCTATCCGCTACACGCCGCCCTTACCTGCCAGTCACACCATTGGGGATTTCTACAATCAACCTACACTGCTACACGCCATTGATGGCAGTCATACTGCTCATCGTCAGATCATGGCAATAGCCACTACAACAGATCATGGCAAAAGCCACTACACAGAACACTTCCCCTTTCATCAAACCCAACCCCGTGCAGAAATCAGCATACTTATAAAACATACCATCTTAACAGGAACATTCACTGAAGAATGACAGAGATCACTAACCTGGTGATTCGCTTTTACCCTCCTCGGGTTCCGAACATTATGTCGGGATTTCAGCATTTAACAGAATATAAGCAGATTTATTAACACATATCAACAGACAATCTAATGGTGTGAAAAGTTACACACCTGATAACGCGTAGTACTACTCTCTATGTTGATACCCTCGCTAATCTGATCTACTGCCCGTTGTCTACAACCTTGCTCAAAAGTCGGAAGAACACAAGGATAAGGCCTCTCCTATATTCGGCCAAGGTTTGTGCTTTACCGATTTATACATTTAAATTAACGATCTCCTTACCTTAAAATCTCGAAAGTAATTCGATCCGAAAAGCTCTTGAACTCGGCTTAGAAATCTAGCGATTAGACCCCTTCAAATCACGGAATGTTGCAAATGAGAGAAAATACCCGATTAGTTAACCATATAGCCATTCGGCTAAGATCTCTAATAGCCGAAAAAAGATTGAAATCTCACGAATTGACACTTACCTATACAAATGGTTTCGGCTACTCCTTGCAGGAAGATTCAGAAATCACAGCAGAAGATCGAAGCGTAGAAGATTAGAGATCTAAGAATTTCAGTTTTTAAGAAAATCCTGAAAAAGATGAACAAGAGGAAGATTCCGGCTACAAGAACAAACAATAGTGTAGTTTCGGCTTTTAATGAATGGGAGAAGAATAACAATGGAGATCAAAAGATTCGGCTAATAGGAAATTTCAAAGAAAGAAGAAAGGGTGAAGGAGGTGGTGATTTTCGGCTTTTTGAAAGAAAGTTGACAAAAATTGTAGAGGGAAAGACTGAGAATTTTGGCACAAAGAATGAATAAAAAGTAGAGTTCAAATGCCGAAATTGATGAGCTATTCCCCCTATTTATAGAAATTTTGGTACCCCCTATGGCTATTAGAAACCGATTTCTTTACTCCTCTAGGTGATGGAATTTCGGCCAACTTTGCTCTCAGCAGATATCTCCTAATTTTCTTCTTTTATCTTCCATATTATCAACTATATTATCTACACTATCCCATTCACATAAATCCTACTATTTTTTAGCCTTGTAGCCGTCCACTCCACCTAACCCTAATGTCGAAAATTAGCTAACTTGAATCGAAGTAATTGGGCTCCTTGAAACTTAAATTTGGGCCCCTAACTCTCTGGTGTGGCGTCACCTCCTTGTTCCCTAAGTGGCGCTACTGACCACTAGGCCACAAGCCCATTTTGGATATTTTAAACACAGGCACTACCTTTTACGTCCTATAATGCCCAAATAGAAAATTTTAATCAAGGCATCTGCCTAAGCCTGAGCCCAATTTAGACCCTTAACAGTTAAATTAACACTTTAAACATATACACACACTAAACGCATAGGCACAAAAATTCAGGATGTTACAAATTTGGTATTTTTGTATGAGAACATTTGGAATTCCTCTAGCTCGTTGAGTTGGAGCATCTGTTTCTTTCTAACAAGCTTATGATCCAAGTTGAGTCGTCGAAGAGCCCAGTAAGCTTTGTGCTCTAACTCCAGAGGTAGATGAAAGGCTTTGCCAAAGACCAACCTGTAGGGTGACATTCTTAAAGGTGTCTTGTATGTTGTTCTGTAAGGCAATAAAGCATCATCTAGTCTCTTGGACCAATCTCGTCTGTTCGGGCAAACAACCTTCTCAAGTATGCATTTGATCTCCTTATTTGCCAGCTCAGCTTGCCCATTCATCTGCGGATGGTAAGCTGTAGCAACCTTATTTTTCACTCCATTTTTATCTAACAACCATTTTAACCACTTGTTCACAAAATGGGTCCCTTCACCGCTGATAATAGCTCTTGGGGTTCCAAACCTTGTGAACACGTGTTTCTGCAAGAACTTCATCACAACCTTAGCATCGTTCTCAGATAAGCTTTAGCCTCGACCCATTTGGAAACATAATCTACTGCTACCAATATGTACCTGTGACCAAAAGACGGAGGGAAAGGACCAAGAAAGTCAATACCCCAAACATCAAACAATTCTACCTCAATGATATTTGTTCGAGGCATCTCATTTTTGTTGGTGACATTTCCAACCCTCTGACATCGATCACAACTCTTTATGTAAGCGTATGCATCCTTAAATAGTGTGGGCCAAAAGAATCCGACTTGTAATACTTTGGCCGCAGTGCGAGTACCTCCTAAGTGTCCCCCACTCGGAGCTGAGTGACAGTGGTATAAAATCTTCGGTATTTCATCTTTTGCCATACATCTCCTCATCATCTAATCTGCACACTTTTTAAAAAAAATATGGCTCTTCCCAAAAATAGTACTTAGCATTGTGAAGAAACTTTTTTCCTTTGTTGATGCATTTTATCAATCGGCATCAAACCACAAGCTAAATAGTTAGTAATATCAGCAAACCAAGGAATATTATGGACATGATTTACCTTCAGTATGTGTTCATCAGGAAATGTCTCCTGAATCGGTACAAGTGGAGAATTTCCCTCTTGTGGCTCCAATCTTGAATTTCTAGATCGAACTCTTGAAGTAGAAGTACCCCTCGGATCAATCTCGGCTTAGAGTCTTTCTTGGCCAGTAAATATTTAATTACCGAGTGGTCTGTATAAACAGTCACTTTGGTACGTACAAGATAAGATCGAAACTTGTCTAAAGTAGATACAATAGTAAGTAACTCTTTTTCTGTTACCGTATAATTCAATTGTGCTCCTGTTAGAGTCTGACTTGCATAGTAGATGGGGTGAAAAACTTTGTTCCTTTGTTGGCCCCTGATAGCTTCAAATGCAAAGTCACTTGCATCACACATCAATTCGAATGGCAGATCCCAATCTAGTGTGACGATGATGGGTACCGTAACTAATTGATTCTTCAACTCTTTGAATGCTCTTAAACATTCATCATCAAACTTGAATGTCGTGCCCTTCTCCAATAATTTACACAAAGGTTTTGCAATTTTGGAGAAGTCTTTGATAAATCTCCTATAAAAACTGGCGTGGCCCAAGAAACTCCTAACACCCTTTACAGATGTTGAAGGTAGGAGTTTTTGAATTACGTCTACCTTTGCTTTGTCTACCTCGATTCCATGTCTCGATATCCGATGCCCTAGAACAATCCCTTCTTATACTATGAAATGACACTTTCCCAGTTGAGTACTAGGTTTGTTTCTTCACATTGTCTTAGTGCCTTAGCTAGATTGGCTAAACAATCATCATAAGTGTCTCCAAATACTGAAAAGTCATCCATAAAAACTTCCAAATACTTCTCAACCATGTCAGTAAAAATTGACATCATATATCTTTGAAATGTAGCAGGTTCATTACATAAACCAAATGGCATGCGTCTAAATTCAAACGTACTATACGGGCAGGTGAATGTCGTCTTGTGTTGATCTTCTAGTGCTACTGTAATCTGATTATACCCTGGGTATCCATCGAGAAAACAATAGTAGTCTCACCCCGTGAGTTTATCAAGCATCTGGTCTAAGAACGGCAAAGGAAAGTGATCTTTTCTGGTCGCCTTGTTCAGCTTTCGGTAATCGATACAAATTCTCCATCCCGTAACCATTTTGGTTGGTATCAACTCATTATTCTCGTTCTCAACGACCGTGATACCTCTTTTCTTTGGCACGCACTGGACCAGACTGACCCATGAACTGTCTAAGATGGTGTAAATTATACCCACATCCAACCACTTGATAATTTTCGTCTTTACTACATCCTTTATGATGGGGTCCATTGTCCATCAATCGTTCCTCTATCGTCATCTTCTAATATGATCTTGTGCATGCATATAGATGGGCTAATATCGCGAATATCAACTATGGTCCATCCGATAGCCTTCTTGAATTGTTTCAAAACTATGATAAGTTTCTTTTCTTGTTCAGTAGTTAATTCTGCTGAAACAATCACAGGTAAAGTAGAAGCGTTACCTAAATAAACATATTTTAAGTGTGTAGGTAATACCTTAAGTTCTAACTTAGGTGGCTCCTCGATTGATGCTTTTGGTGGGTGTAATCCCTTTCTCTAATTCCAAAGATTCAAAAGCGGGATTATGGATTAAATTCCTTTTGATTAGCTTGTAGCAAAGCTA
>CP106728.1:140246585-140301962 GCA_025506655.1 Gossypium rotundifolium | reverse complement strand
AAGATATGTTGAAATTCGACTAATGAAATAGATGTATTTATATATGTTTAACATATGAAATTTGGTGTTGTTATGTGGAAGCTTGATTGAAACTTGTATAGATTATGAGTAATGATGTGTTCATTATGAAACACGGTTTGTAACGTAAGTCTTGAATATTATTTGTTGATATGGAAAAATTTAAAAATGCGTATTGGGTTTATTCCATAAATGGTGTGCTAAAGCGTGTCTAGTTAGATACGCCTCATAACTCTAATTCAACGATGGATACGGGTTAAGGGGTGTTACATTTTATTGGTATCATAGCTATGGTTTAGTCGATTCTAGGAATACCGTAGTGCGTAAGAGCCTAGCTATACATGCCTTTGAATTATAGATATGATAGTGTGGTGACTTTTGATAATTTCAATTGTATTTTATATAGTAAATGGATCCGATCTGATAGAGCGTGGTGATGATGTGGAGAGCGTTGCCTGGTCTCGTAAGAGGATCGGTGCCATTAGACTCTCGACCGTTTCGGGTAGCCATGAGGGAGGCTAAACAAGCCTTCTATCGATGATGAATGAATGGTTTACCCGTTTATTGACTAATCCGGTGTACAACAACCTCCACCCCAATAATCCAACTCCGGTACCTTCAGACTTCGATGATAGATCCGATGAGATCTAGCAGCCTTGATTGATAAAATCAGAAATATGGGTGAGGAATTCAAGGCCAATGATGATGATGACGCAGAAGCGGCCGAGATGTGGCTTGATAACACTATTCGGACTCGATGAGTTATCTTGTACTCAGATGAATGCCTAAAGTGTGCTATATCTCTATTTGAGACCACGACCTATCACGGTGGAACACCTGGTATCCATAGTTCGAAAGAAAAAGTAACTTGAGACTTCTTCCAAATTGAGTTTCGTAAGAAATATATCGATCGAGATTCATCGATCGAAGCAGAAGAATTTACGGAATTAAAACAGGACGCATGACTGTGATGGAATATAAGCGAAGTTTGCGATTGAGTCGTTACGCTCGGAGTGTATATCTCACAAGCCATTATGTGTAAAAGATTTGAAGCGGCTGAATGAATACATAAAGTTACTTGTTGGCATTCTTGAAATCAAAGAGTTTGTGACATTAGTCGTGCGAGCTTGTAAAGCCAAAGAGCTCGGAAGGAGAAAAGAAAAGTAAGTAGAAGCTAGAGACACTCGAAAAAGATCATCGAGTAAAATTTTCCATTCGTGCATAAGAAGTTCAAAGATGACCCGATCAACATAAAGCCACTTAGACTTGCCTAGAGCGTGATCGACCTCAGGTGAGTTCCGAGCCACTTCGATAGCTAGTGTCGATAATGTTCCATAGAACCGGCTGAGTGTAAACATTGTGGAAATGGCATCCGGAGTTGTAGAGTTCGTGATCGGTCCGCTTTAAATGTGGATCGTCGGATCATTTTATTCGAGAGTGCCGATGTTAGCCGAGCAAAATGCAACTCAGAACATTAGACCGAGCATTGCACTAGCACGGGGTAGACCACTTAGACATTCAGGCAATGTAGGTGGCAGTCAGAGAGGGACGAAGGACACGCAATACGATCGGAGGCTAGAGCTCCAGCTAGAGCTTATGCTACTCGAGCCGAGAGGATGTTTCCTCCTCGATGTCATTACTGGTACTTTCACCCTTTATGATACTCATGTGATTGCATTGATTAATCTGGTTCGACTCATTCATATGTGTATGAAACTCAGTTCTCGGTAAGACTCGCGATTGAGTCTCTGAGTTTGTGATTCATGTGTCCAACCCTTTGGGTAGATGTGTACTTGTTAATAAAGTGTGTAGAGGTTGCCGTTGATGATTGGATTCTTACTTCCCGGTGATTTAATGTTTTGCCCTTGATGAGTTTGATATAATTTTGGGAATGGTGTTAACTTCACATGATGCAGTGGTGAATTGCAAAAGAAAACTTATTGATTTGAGATGTCAGAATGGTGAGATCATTAGAATTGAATCCAGTGATTTAAGTAGGTTTCCTACATTAATATCCTCGATGTTAGCCCGAAAGTATGTGAGAAAAGAGTGCGAAGCTTATTTGGCCTATGTACTGGATAATAAAGTGTCTGAAAAGCATATTGAATCTGTACCGGTTGTGTGTGAATACTTAGATGTGTTTCTGAAGAATTACGGGTTTATCACCGATCAGAGAGATTAAGTTTGGCATTGAATTAGCAGGAATGACTTGATCTCGATAGCTCCGTGTCGGATGGCACCTACTAAGTTAAAAGAGTTGAAAGCACAGTTGCAAGAGTTAACAGATAGGGGCTTTGCATGGCTGAGTTTCTCTCCTTGGGGTGCACCAGTTCTTTTTGTGAAGAAGAAAGATAGAACGATGCAAATGTGTATTGATTATCAGCAACTGAATAAGGTAACTATAAAGAATAAGTACCGCTACCTCGAATTGATGATTTGTTTGATCGGTTGAAAGGGCTTGATATTTTCGAAGATAGATTTGAGATCGGGTTATTATCGATTCTGAGTCGAGATACGAGATGTGCCAAAGACGCATTAGGACGAGTACGGACATTTTGAGTTTTGATTATGCCTTTTGGACTCACTAATACACTGTTATTTTTATGGATCTAATGAATCGGTCTTGAGCAGTTTTAGATCGGTTTGTAGTAGTATTTATTGATGATATACTAATCTACTCCAAAGATGAAACCGAGCATGCCGAGCATTTGAGATTAGTACTACAAACTTTGCGAGATCAACGAGTTGTATGCAAAGTTTAGTAAGTGTGAGTTCGGATGAATGAAGTCACTCTTGGGTCATGTTGTTTCAAATCGGTATTGGTGGATCCAAACAAAATAGCACTATACTCGATTGGAAACCACCAAAGAATGTTTAGAGATTGAAGCTTCCTAGGCCTTGCGAGATACTACAGACGGTTTGTAAAAGGTTTTTCGTGATAGCTACACCTTTGACAAAGCTACTATAGAAAGATGTCAAGTTTGAGTGGTCGAAAAGAGTCAGAAAAGTTTCGAGCAGCTGAAAGCCCTTTTGACCGAAGCTCCAGTGTTAGCTCAGCCTGAATCGGGTAAAAATTTGTCGTTTTAGTGATGCTTCTTTGAATGGGTTGGGTTGCATTTTGATGCGAGAAGGCAAAGTTATAGCCTACGCTGAGACAATTGAAGCGACATGAAAGAAATTATCCGACTCATGATCGGAATTAGCGACCATTATTTTCGCATTGAAAATTTGGCGTCACTACTTATTCGGTTGAGAAATGTCACGTTTTTGGATCATAAAAGTCTAAAGTATTTGATGACTCGAAAGATCTGAACTTGAGACAACACGGATGGTTAGAATTGTTGAAAGACTATGAGTTAGTGATTGACTACCATCCGGGGAAAGCTAACGTTGTTGCAGATGCGTTAAGTCAAAAATCATTGTTTGCTCTTCGTGCAATGAACGCACAGATGGTTATGTCTGGTGATGGTTCGATCATAGCCGAGTTACAAGCAAGACCGGCGTTTATTCAGTAAATTTGTGATGCAGAAAGTTGACAAAGATGTGATTGCTAGTCGAATTCGATGTAAAAAGATGCGGAATCGAGTTTCAAATTGATGCAAATGATGTTTGAACTTTAAAAGCCGAATGTGTGTTCAGAAGAACTCGGTTTTGATTCGAGATGATTCGAGTGAGGCTCATAGTGGTCGATTATCGATACATCCGGGTAGCATGAAAATGTATAATGATTTGAAAGCAGTTCTATTGGTGGCTGGCATGAAACGGGATATATCGAATTTGTTTCAAAGTGCTTAATTTGTCGACAAGTAAAAGCCGAGCATCAAGTGCCTTCGGGTTACTTCAACCGATCATGATACCGAATGGAAATGGGATAGAATCACTATGGATTTTGTATCGGTTTACCTATGACCTTGAGCAAGAAAGATGCGGTCCGGGTTATAGTAGATAGTAGACCAAATCAGCTCATTTTGTCGGTTCGATCAGATTATTCACTCGATAAACTTGTTGAGTTGTATATATATCTCAAATTGTGAGATTACATGGTGTCGAGTTCTATTATCTCGAGCAGAGACCCGAGATTCACATCGCAATTTTGGAAGAAGTTGCGGATACTTGAGGTACTAAACTTCATTTTAGCACCGCTTTCACCCATAACAGGCATCGGTCTGAGCGAACCATTCAAACACTTGAGGACATGTTGAGATGTTGCGTTCTCGAGTTTGAAGGTCTGGGAAAAGTACTTACCTTTGATTGAATTTGCTTATAATAACAATTTTCAATCAAATATCAAAATGGCACCCTATGAAGCTCTATATGGCGCAAGTGTAAATGCGCCATTGTCTTTGGACCGAGCTCGGTGAGAACAAGATACAAGGGTTGATTTGATTAAAGAGACGAGCAGAAGTGGCTATAATCAAAGATAGTTTGAAAGTCGCATCGGATCATCAAAAGTCTTACCGATTTGAAGCGTAAAGGTATAGAATTTCAAGTCGGAGATCGGGTATTCTTGAAAGTATCTTCGTGTAAGAAAGTACTTCGTTTTGGTCGGAGAGCAAAGCGAGTTCGAGATTTATCGGATCGTATGAAATCATCGAGCGTATTGGGCATGTTGCTTATAGATTGAAGTTACCCTCGAATTAGTAAAGATACACGATGTATTTCACGTTTGATGCTCAGTGAATCTGATCGGATCCGTCACATATGATTGCTCCATCGAGATTGAAATCAGGCCGATATGACGTTTGAGGAAGAACGATCCATATCTTAGCTCGGAAATGAAAGAGTTAAGAAACAAAAGGATTCTATTAGTGAAAGTACTATGGAATCGGCATGGAGTTGAAGAGGCTACGTGGGATCACGAGGACTCAATGAGGCAACAATATCCGAGCGTTGTTTAATAGTAAGATTTTGGGACGAAAATCCTTAGAGGAGAGTTTAACGAATCGAATTTGACCCTAATCGAATGGTGGTTTGGGACCACGAATCGAGTCGAGAAATATTTTAATATTATATTTTGTGTTTATTATATGTGAATTAATGTGTGAGAAAGTCTCAGTAGAAAAATTTTATCGTTTGTGTGTTTAATTTAGAAAAAGGACTTAATCGCGTAAAAAGTAAAAGTAGCAAACTATAGTGAAAAGTGCCTATTTGATGATGGCTTTTTAAAGTGGGGTATTAAAAGAGTAAATAGTCCAATTTTAAAGTTAGTGGGTGGCTAAAGTCACCATTGCCCTCATTATATATGTTAGTTTTATTTTATTAAAAGGGTTATATTAGTAATTTAGTATTAACTTATTATATGTTAAAATAAATAAAAGAAAAAATCATTATCATCTTGGTGGTTCTTGGCGAATGTTGAAGAAGAAAAGGGTTTCATTCCTTTTAAATTTTCGCACTTTAAAGCTTAAAATCAAGGTTAGTTTGATTTTGATTTTTGTTAATTTTACGTTTTGTGATCGTTGCTTCAGTAAATTACCGACCCATGCTTGAATTTTTGAAAATCATGTGTATATGAGGTTCGACCATTAATGTGTTCTTATGGTTTATGATGTTTGATGATTTTAAATTAAATATATGTTAGAGATTAATATGTTTTGTCTTTGAATTTTGGTAAATTTGAGTATTTGGGCTTAATTGCAAAAATAAATTTTTAGAGGGCTTATTTGCGAAATAAGTGAAAGAAATGAACTTGTATAGTCCTTAGGAGTATTCGCCCTTAAGTAGTATTGAGAAATTTGGTGTATTTTGTGTTTTATGCAAATAGGATTAAATTGTGAAAATGTGAAATAGTAAGGGCAAAATGGTAAATTGCCTATTTATATGTTTAGGGACTAAATTGAGATGAAATGTACTTGAATGAGCTAAATTTTAATGTGTTTAGATCAAGAACAAAGAAAACAGATTTGGATCGGGAAAACAAAGGTTCCGAGTAGCGGTTTACATGCATCGACAGTTGAGGTAAGTCCTTAAGCAAGTATACACCAAAGAATTATTCTGAACATAGTATATGATGATGTTTGAATATTTAAAGCATAAATATACATGTAGGCGAATGTGGAGTATGAATTTGTAGTGAAATTAATTTGGTTAATCTGATGTGAATATGTATGTTTGGATTAATATGTGAAAGTAAAATGAAGAATATGAGATGGTTAATAGTTTAGTACTAAGTCATGTGTATCCAAAGTTGAATGTGTTGATATTCGGCTTCGTGCCTAGCGGCTTAGTGCCGTGACATATTCGGCTCGTGCCTAGAGGCTTAGTCTTGGTGACATATTCGAGCTTCGTGCCTAGCGGCTTAGTGCTTGTGATATATTCGAGCTCGTGCTCTAGGGCTTAGTCTGGTGATATATTCGAGCTTCGTGCCTAGAGGCTTAATGCGGTGATACTTTAAAACGAAGAAACCATAAATTTCTCGAGGTGTAACAGTGAATCTATTGAGTTAAAACTCAAGTAAGCATAAGTCCCATTTGAATTCATCGAAGTAAGGTAAGTTGTGACTAATGTTACTTGAGTTGAAATATTATGTTAAGAATGGTGTTATGTGAATTTGAGCCTATAATCGACGTGTATGAATATAGAAATAATAGAATTTTTAGTGTGATAATGTAATGGATATGAATGTTGAATTTACATGATTATAAACATGCGATTCATGTAATATATGTACTTTGTGCTTTGATGAGTTGCAGGTTGATGGTAGTGAAGTATAAGTAATTGAGTTAATATATTACTAGTATTCGGTTTTGTATCAATTGCATATCGTAGTATACATATACAATGTCCTACATTTATTGATTAAAAATGTTAAAGTGCTTGATTAGTGAATTATCTTTTGCTTAAGACTTACTAAGCTAGTGAGCTTACTTTGTATGTGTGTATTTTTGTTTTATAGATCATTGATTCAACTATGGGCTCGGGGATCATCAAGAAAGTCGACCACACTATCACTCTCTTTGGTATATATATATATATATGTTTACTTTTTATAAGTCACAAAATCATTTGGTAACATGATATAAACAAGATGGCTAACATCAAACATTGACAACAACAATATCATTGCAATCATCTAACGAGAAAAAGAAAAGTTCCAAGCAACCATTTCACGAAGATACTAAAGGACACGTAAAATTACTTGCAAGTTTGTAACTAATAGTCTCTTATGGCCATTCACTAGTCGATTAAAGACTCAGAATCGAGACATGAAATACCTTAAAAGTTAGTGAATTTATACTATATAGGTAATCAAAATAATGCGTTTGAACCATACCAAATAATCTATTTCACAAAGATTTTTACATAACATAAATGAAATGCCTAATTGCTAAAATGGAGAGTAAAACTAACATTAAAAACATCAAAAATCAACAACTTCCCAAAACAAGCGAAGAAAAAAAGGGGCAAATTCGATCGAATCACATATTCAGCATGAGTAAAATAAAAAAGAACTAAAAAAACTTTAACCTTTAGCTTCACTTCAGGGGTTTCCAGACTCAAGGCAAAGGAAATGACTAAGCAAGAAAGACGATCGCGACGGATTACAAACCTAAAAGAACGTACCCACGCTCTACGATAACAACTGACCGACTAGACGAGAGACGTATCCCGCCCGGAAGGTAAGCAACTACTGGAACTCAAAGCACCCTCACACCTGAATCTGATTCAACAACAAAAGGTAAATAGACAAAAATAAAAAAGCGGAAAGGGAAATTTATTACGCAGCAAAACACATTCCGAGAGAAAGGCAAGCAACCGAAAGGGAGAAGGCAAAGAATCAGTTGGAATAAATAGAATTGAAGGAAAATTAGAATATGGAAAAGCTGTAACAGACTGAATTTGACCCTAATCGAAATGGTGGTTTCGGGACCACGGATCCGAGTTTGAGAAATATTTTAATATTATATTTTGTGTTTATTATATGTGAATTAATGTGTGTGAAAGTCTCATAGAAAAATTTTATCGTTTGTGTGTTTAATTTAGAAAAAGGACTTAATCGCGTAAAAAGTAAAAGTAGCAAACTATAGTGAAAAGTGCCTATTTGATGATGGCTTTTTAAAGTGGGTATTAAAAGAGTAAATAGTCCAATTTTAAAGTTAGTGGGTGGCTAAAGTCACCATTGCCCTCATTATATATGTTAGTTTTATTTTATTAAAAGGGTTATATTAGTAATTTAGTATTAACTTATTATATGTTAAAATAAATAAAAGAAAAAAATCATTATCATCTTGGTGGTTCTTGGCCGAATGTTGAAGAAGAAAAGGGGTTTCATTCCTTTTAAATTTTCGGCACTTTAAAGCTTAAAATCAAGGTTAGTTTGATTTCGGTTTTTGTTAATTTTTACGTTTTTGTGATCGTTGCTTCATAAATTACTCGACCCATGCTTGAATTTTTGAAAATCATGTGTATATGAGGTTGACCATTAATGTGTTCTTATGGTTTATGATGTTTGATGATTTTAAATTAAATATATGTTAAAGATTAATATGTTTTATCATTGAATTTTTGGTAAATTTGAGTATTTGGGCTTAATTGTAAAAATAAATTTTAGAGGGCTTATTTTCAAAATAAGTGATAGAGGGCTTATTTGCGAAATAAATGAAAGAAATGAACTTGTATAATCTTTAGGAGTATTCGCCCTTAAGTAGTATTGAGAAATTTGGTGTATTTTGTGTTTTATGCAAATAGGATTAAATTGTGAAAATGTGAAATAGCAAAGGTAAAATGGTAAATTGCCTATTTATATGTTTAGGGACTAAATTGAGATGAAATGTACTTGAATGAGCTAAATTTTAATGTGTTTAGATCAAGAACAAAGAAAACGAATTTGGATCGGGGAAAACAAAGGTTCTCGAGTAAGCAGTTTCTGTGCTGCATGTCGACAATTGAGGTAAGTCCTTAAGCAAGTATACACCAAAGAATTATTTACTGAACATAGTATATGATGTTGTTTGAATATTTAAAGCATAAATATACATGTAGGCGAATGTGGAGTATGAATTTGTAGTGAAATTAATTTGGTTAATACAAAGGTGAATATGTATGTTTGGATTAATAGGTGAAAGTAAAAATGAAGAATATGAGATGGTTAATAGTTTAGTACTAAGTACTGTGTATCGTAAAGTTGAATGTGTTGATATTCAGGCTTCGTGCTTAGCAGGCTTAGTGCCGGTGACATATTTGGGCTTCGTGCCTAGCAGGCTTAGTGCCAGTGACATATTCAGGCTTCGTGCCTAGCAGGCTTAGTGCCGGTGACATATTTAGGCTTCGTGCCTAGCAGGCTTAGTGCTGGTGATATATTCGGGGTTCGTGCCTAGCAGGCTTAGTGCCGGTGATATATTCGGCTTCGTGCCTAGCGAACTTAACGCCGTGATACTTTAAAACGAAGAAACCATAAATTTCTCGAGGTGTAACATAGTGAATCTATTGAGTTAAAAACTCAGGTAAGCATAAGTCCCATTTAAATTCATCAGAAGTAAGGTAAGTTGTGATTAATGTTACTTGAGTTGAAATATTATGTTAAGAATGGTGTTATGTGAATTTGAGCCTATAATCGACGTGTATGAATATAGAAATAATAGAATTTTTAGTGTGATAATGTAATGGATATGAATGTTGAATTTACATGATTATAAACATGCCATTCATGTAATATATGTACTTTGTGCTTTGATGAGTTGCAGGTTGATGGTAGTGAAGTATAAGTAATTGAGTTAATATATTACTAGTATTCGGTTTTGTATCAATTGCATATCGAAATATACATATACAATTTCCTACATTTATTGATTAAAAATGTTAAAAGTGCTTGATTAGTGAATTATCTTTTGCTTAAGACTTACTAAGCTAGTGAGCTTACTCTGTATGTGTGTATTTTTGTTTTATAGATCATTGATTCAACTATGGGCTCAGGGGATCATCAAGAAAGTCAACCACACTATCACTCTCTTTGGTATATATATGTTTACTTTTTGAATCAAAGGCATGTATAGTTGTATTTTGATAAGTAATGAATGATGTTCGGTTTTGTAAATGAATATATATGGCCTTGAATAAAGGTCATTACTTTTGGATTAAGCATTGTTTATATGTTTGATATAATAGTCTGTTTTAATCTTTGGTATAATTCAAAGATGATCATGGAAATGTATATACTAATGCTTTGGGTTGATCATTGAAGTTTTATATTGGGAATCGAATATATGGTCAATAGATTGGTCAGTATTTATATATAATTTGAATTAGTTACATATCATGTCTGCTTTGGTAGGTTATTCAATGATCTTGTATCCATGAATTAATAAGGTAAAATGAATTGAAGATTATGGTTTGACATGACTTGCTTTTAGGGATATTATGTATATTACAAAGAGTCTGATGTGTATGTTTGGTTATGCTATAAGGTTTGAATGCCACATATGTGAATGAAAAGCAAATAGAGTATCATGGATCTATTCATTTTTATTATGCATATTTGTATAAGGTATAAAAAGATATGTTGAAATTCGACTAATGAAATAGATGTATTTATATATGTTTAACATATGAAATTTGGTGTTGTTATGTGGAAGCTTGATTCGAAACTTGTATAGATTATGAGTAATGATGTGTTCATTATGAAACCTGGTTTGTAACGTAAGTCTTGAACATTATTTGTTGATATGGAAAAATTTAAAAATGCGTATTGGGTTTATTCCATAAATGACTGTGCTAAACTGTGTCTAGTTTGGTAACGCCTCATAACTCTAATTCAGCGATGGATACGGGTTAAGGGGTGTTACATTTTATTGGTATCAGAGCTACGGTTTAGTCAATTCTAGGACTACCGTAGTGCGTAAGAGCCTAGCTATACATGCCTTTGAATTGTAGATATGATAGTGTGGTGACTTCTGATAATTTCAATTGTATTTTATATAGTAAATGGATTCGATCCCGATAGAGTCAGAGCTGATGATGTGGAGAGCGTTGCTGGTCTCGCAAGAGGATCAACGCCATTAGACTCTCGACCGGTTTGGGTAGCCATGAGGGGAGGCTAAACAAGCCTTCTATCGATGATGAATGAATGGTTTACCCGTTTATTCGACTAATCCTTGTACAACAACCTCCACCCCGAATAATCCAACTCCTGCACCTTCAAGACTTCGATGATAGATCCGATGAGATCTAGCAGCCTTCCGCTGATAAAATCAGAAATATGGGGCCGAGGAATTCAAGGCCAATGATGATGACGACGCAGAGCGAGCCGAGATGTGGCTTGATAACACTATTCGAATTACTCGATGAGTTATCTTGTACTCGGATGAATGCCTAAAGTGTGCTATATCTCTACTTGAGACACAACCTATCACCGGTGGAACACACTGGTATCCATAGTTCGAAAGAAAAGTAACTTGGGACTTCTTCCAAATTGAGTTCTGTAAGAAATATATCAGTCAGAGATTCATCGATCAGAAATAGAAAGAATTTCTGGAATTAAAACAGGGACGCATGACTGTGATGGAATATAAGCGGAAGTTTGTCAGATTGAGCCGTTACGCTCGGGAGTGTATATCTACCGAAGCCATTATGTGTAAAAGATTTGAAGACGGCCTGAATGAAGACATAAAGTTACTTGTTTGCATTCTTGAAATCAAAGAGTTTGTGACATTAGTCGAGCGAGCTTGTAAAGTCGAAGAGCTCGAAAAAGAGAAAAGAAAAGCTGAAGTAGAAGCTAGAGACACTCGAAAAAGATCATCGAGTAAAATTTTCCATTCTATGCATAAGAAGTTCAGAGATGACCCCAGTCAACATAAAGCCACTTCAGACTTGCCTAGACGTGATCGACCTCTAGTGAGTTCCCGAGCCACTTCGATAGCTAGTGTCGGTAATGTTCCACAGAACCGGGCCGAGTGTAAACATTGTGGGAAATGGCATCCTGGGAGTTGTAGAGTTCGTGATCGGTCCTGCTTTAAATGTGGATCGTCGGATCATTTTATTCGAGAGTGCCCGATGTTGGCCGAGCAAAATGTAACTCAGAACACTAGATCGAGCAGTGCACCAGCACGGGGTAGACCACTCAGACATTCAGGCAATGTAGGTGGCAGTCAGAGAGGGACGAATGACACCGCAATACGATCGGAGGCTAGAGCTCCAGCTAGAGCTTATGCTACACGAGCCAGAGAGGATGTTTCCTCCCTCAATGTCATTACTGGTACTTTCACCCTTTATGATACTACTGTGATTGCATTGATTAATCCTGGTTCGACTCATTCATATGTGTGTGAAACTCTAGTTCTCGGTAAGACTCTACCAGTTGAGTCTACTGAGTTTGTGATTCGTGTGTCCAACCCTTTGGGTAGATGTGTACTTATTAATAAAGTGTGTAGAGGTTGCCCGTTGATGATTCGGGATTCTTACTTCCCAGCCGATTTAATGTTGTTGCCCTTCAATGAGTTTGATATAATTTTGGGAATGGACTGGTTAACTTCACATGATGCAGTGGTGAATTGCAAAAGAAAGCTTATTGATTTGAGATGTCAGAATGGTGAGATCATTAGAATTGAATCCAGTGATTTAAGTGGGTTTCCTACAGTAATATCCTCGATGTTAGCCCGAAAGTATGTGAGAAAAGGGTGCGAAGCTTATTTGGCCTATGTACTGGATAATAAAGTGTCTGCAAAGCATATTGAATCTGTACCAGTTGTGTGTGAATACTCAGATGTGTTTCCTGAAGAATTACCGGGTTTATCACCAGTACGAGAGATTAAGTTTGGCATTGAATTAGCACCGAGAATGACTTCGATCTCGATAGCTCCGTATCGGATGGCACCTACTGAGTTAAAAGAGTTGAAAGCACAGTTGCAAGAGTTAACAGATAGGGGCTTTGCACGACTGAGTTTCTCTCCTTGGGGTACACCAGTTCTTTTTGTGAAGAAGAAAGATGGAACGATGCGAATGTGTATTGATTATCGGTAACTGAATAAGGTAACTATAAAGAATAAGTAC
This sequence comes from Gossypium rotundifolium, assembly GCA_025506655.1. NCBI lineage: Eukaryota > Viridiplantae > Streptophyta > Magnoliopsida > Malvales > Malvaceae > Gossypium > Gossypium rotundifolium. Next base: position 140,288,960 of record CP106728.1, on the reverse strand, counting down.
CCGCTACCTCGGATTGATGATTTGTTTGATCGGTTGAAAGGGCTTCAGATTTTCAAGATAGATTTGAGATCGGGTTATTATCGCTTCTGAGTCGAGATACAGATGTGCCAAAGACTGCATTCAGGACGAGGTACGAACATTTTGAGTTTCTGATTATGCCTTTTGGACTCACTAATACACCTGCTATTTTTATGGATCAAATGAATCGGGTCTTCAGATAATTTTTGGAACGGTTTGTAGTAGTATTTATTGATGATATACTAATCTACTCCAAAGATGAAACCGAGCATGTCGAGCATTTGAGATTAGTACTACAAACTTTGCGAGATCAACAGTTGTATGCAAAGTTTAGTAAGTGTGAGTTCTGGATGAATGAAGTCAGCTTCTTGGGTCATGTTGTTTCAGCATCAGGTATTTGGGTGGATCCAAACAAAATAGTAGCTATACTCGATTGGAAACCACTAAAGAATGTTTCTGAGATTTGAAGCTTCCTAGGCCTTGTGAGATACTACAGACGGTTTGTAAAAGGTTTTTCTGTGATAGCGACACCTTTGACAAAGCTACTATAGAAAGATGTCAAGTTTGAGTGGTCAGAAAAGTGTCAGAAAAGTTTCGAGCAGCTGAAAGCCCTTTTGACCGAAGCTCCAGTGTTAGCTCAGCCTGAATCGGGTAAAAAATTTATCGTTTTTAGTGATGCTTCTTTGAATGGGTTGGGTTGCATTTTGATACAGGAAGGCAAAGTTATAGCCTACGCTTCGAGACAATTGAAGCGACATGAAAGAAATTATCCGACTCACGATCTGGAATTAGCAGCCATTATTTTCGCATTAAAAATTTGGCGTCACTACTTATTCGTTGAGAAATGTCACGTTTTTTCGGATCATAAAAGTCTAAAGTATTTGATGACTCAGAAAGATCTGAACTTGAGACAACGCAGATGATTAGAATTGTTGAAAGACTATGAGTTAGTGATTGACTACCATCCGGGGAAAGTTAACGTTGTTGCAGATGTGTTAAGTCAAAAATCATTGTTTGCTCTTCGTGCAATGAACGCACAGATGATTATGTCTAGTGATGGTTCGATCATAGCCGAGTTATAAGCAAGACCGGCGTTTATTCAGCAAATTTGTGATGCACAGAAAGTTGACAAAGATGTGATTGCTAGTCGAATTCAGTGTGAAAAAGATGCGAAATTAGAGTTTCAAATTGATGCAAATGACTGTTTGAACTTTAAAAGCCGAATGTGTGTTCTGAAGAACTCAGTTTTGATTCAGATGATTCTGAGTGAGGCTCATAGTGGTCGATTATCGATACATCCGGGTAGCACGAAAATGTATAACGATTTGAAACAGTTTTATTGGTGGCCTGGCATGAAACGGGATATATCTGAATTTGTTTCAAAGTGCTTAATCTGTCAGCAAGTAAAAGCCGAGCATCAAGTGCCTTCTGGGTTGCTTCAACCGATCATGATACCTGAATGGAAATGGGATAGAATCACTATGGATTTTGTATCTGGTTTACCTATAACACCGAGCAAGAAAGATGCAGTCCGGGTTATAGTAGATAGACTGACCAAATCAGCTCATTTTGTACCAGTTCGTACAGATTATTCACTCAATAAACTTGTTGAGTTGTATATATCTCAAATTGTGAGATTACATGGTGTGCCGAGTTCTATTATCTCAGACAGAGACCCGAGATTCACATCGTAATTTTGGAAGAAGTTGCAGGATACTTTAGGTACTAAACTTCATTTTAGCACCGCTTTTCACCCGCAGATGCATTTGGTCGGTCTGGCGAACCATTCAAACACTTGAGGACATGTTGAGATGTTGCGTTCTCGAGTTTGAAGGTACGTGGGAAAAGTACTTACCTTTGATTGAATTTGCTTATAATAACAATTTTCAATCAAATATCAAAATGGCACCCTATGAAGCTCTATATGGCCGCAAGTGTAAATGCGCCATTATCTTTGGATGAGCTCGGTGAGAACAAGATACAAGGGTTGATTTGATTAAAGAGACCGAATGAAGTGGCTATAATCAAAGATAGTTTGAAAGTCGATCGATCATCAAAAGTCTTACTGATTTGAAACGTAAAGATATAGAATTTCAAGTCTGAGATCGGGTATTCTTGAAAGTATCTTCATGGAAGAAAGTACTTCGTTTTGGTCGGAGAGGCAAACTGAGTCTGAGATTTATCGGACCGTATGAAATCATCGAACGTATTGGGCATGTTACTTATAGATTGAAGTTACCCTCTGAATTAGTAAAGATACATGATGTATTTCACGTTTCGATGCTCGTGAATCTGATCGGATCTGTCACATATGATTGCTCCATCTGAGATTGAAATCCAGGCCGATATGACGTTTGAGGAATAACCGATCCAGTATCTTAGCTCGGAAATGAAAGAGTTAAGAAACAAAAAGATTCCATTAGTGCAAGTACTGTGGAATCGGCATGGAGTTGAAGAGGCTACGTGGGAGCCTGAGGACTCAATGAGGCAACAATATCCGACGTTGTTTAATAGTAAGATTTTCGGGACGAAAATCCTTAAGGGGAGAGTTATAATGCATCAAATTTGACCCTAATCGAGCGGTGGTTTCGGGACCACGAATCGAGTCCGAGAAATATTTTAATATTATATTTTGTGTTTATTATATGTGAATTAATGTGTGTGAAAGTCTCGTAGAAAAATTTTATCGTTTGTGTGTTTAATTTTGAAAAAGGACTTAATCGCATAAAAAGTAAAAGTAGCAAACTATAGTGAAAAGTGCCTATTTGATGATGGCTTTTTAAAGTGGGGTATTAAAAGAGTAAATAGTCCAATTTTAAAGTTAGTGGGTGGCTAAAGTCACCATTTCCCTCATTATATATGTTAGTTTTATTTTATTAAAAGGGTTATATTAGTAATTTAGTATTAACTTATTATATGTTAAAATAAATAAAAGAAAAAAATCATTATCATCTTGGTGGTTCTTGGCCGAATGTTGAAGAAGAAAAGGGGTTTCATTCCTTTTAAATTTTCGACACTTTAAAGCTTAAAATCAAGGTTAGGTCGATTTCGATTTTTGTTAATTTTTACGTTTTTGTGATCGTTGCTTCGTAAATTACCCGACCCATGCTTGAATTTTTGAAAATCATGTGTATATGAGGTTCGGCCATTAATGTGTTCTTATGGTTTATGATGTTTGATGATTTTAAATTAAATATATGTTAAAGATTAATATGTTTTGTCTTTGAATTTTTGGTAAATTTGAGTATTTGGGCTTAATTGCAAAAATAAATTTTTAGAGAGGCTTATTTGCGAAATAAGTGATAGAGGGGCTTATTTGCGAAATAAGTGAAAGAAATGAACTTGTATCGTCCTTAGGAGTATTCGGCCCTTAAGTAGTATTGGGAAATTTGGTGTATTTTGTGTTTTATGCAAATAGGATTAAATTGTGAAAATGTGAAATAGTAAGGGTAAAATGGTAAATTGCCTATTTATATGTTTAGGGACTAAATTGAGATGAAATGTACTTGAATGAGCTAAATTTTAATGTGTTTAGATCAAGAACAAAGAAAAACGGATTTGGATCGGGGGAAAACAAAGGTTCTCGAGTAGCCGGTTTACGCGGTCTGTCGACAGTTGAGGTAAGTCCTTAAGCAAGTATACACCAAAGAATTATTTACGAACATAGTATATGATGATGTTTGAATATTTAAAACATAAATACATGTAGGCCGAATGTGGAGTATGAATTTGTAGTGAAATTAATATGGTTAATACAGTGTGAATATGTATGTTTGGATTAATAGGTGAAAGTAAAAATGAAGCATATGAGATGGTTAATAGTTTAGTACTAAGTACTGTGTATCGCAAAGTTGAATGTGTTGATATTCGGGCTTCGTGCCTAGCAGGCTTAGTGCCGGTGACATATTTGGGCTTCGTGCCTAGCGAGCTTAGTCTTAGGTGACATATTCAAAGCCGTGCCTAGCGAGCTTAGTGCCGATGATATATTCGAGCCCAGTACCTAGCGTGCTTAGTGCTGGGTGATATATTCGGCTTCGTGCCTAGCGAGGCTTAATGCCGGTGATACTTTAAAATGAAGAAACCATAAATTTCTCGGTGTAACATAGTGAATCTATTGAGTTAAAACTCGGTAAGCATAAGTCCCATTTGAATTCATCGAGTAAGGTAAGTTGTGATTAATGTTACTTGAGTTGAAATATTATGTTAAGAATGGTGTTATGTGAATTTGAGCCTATAATCGACGTGTATGAATATAGAAATAATAGAATTTTTAGTGTGATAATGTAATGGATATGAATGTTGAATTTACATGATTATAAACATGCTATTCATGTAATATATGTACTTTGTGCTTTGATGAGTTGCGAGTTGATGGTAGTGAAGTATAAGTAATTGAGTTAATATATTACTAGTAATCGGTTTTGTATCAATTGCATATCGAAGTATACATATACAATGTCCTACATTTATTGATTAAAAATGTTAAAGTGCTTGATTAGTGAATTATCTTTTGCTTAAGACTTACTAAGCTAGTGAGCTTACTTTGTATGTGTGTATTTCTGTTTTATAGATCATTGATTCAACTATGGGCTCAGGGGATCATCAAGAAAGTCGACCACACTATCACTCTCTTTGGTGTATATATATATATATGTTTACTTTTTGAATCAAAGGCATGTATAGGATGTATTTTGATAAGTAATGAATGATGTTCGGTTTTGTAAATGTATATATATGGCCTTGCGAATAAGGCTGTTACTTTTGGATTAAGCATTGTTTATATGTTTGATATAATAGTCTGCTTTTAATCTTTGGTATAATTCGAGATGATCATGGAAATGTATATACTAATGCTTTGGGTTGATCATTGAAGTTTTATATTGGGAACCTAATATATGGTCAATGGATTGGTGATTTATATATAATTTGAATTAGTTACATATCATGTGTGTTTGGTAGGTTATTCAATGATCTTGTATCCATGAATTAATAAGGTAAAATGAATTGAAGATTATGCTTTGACATGACTTCGCTTTTAGGGACATTAAGCATATTACAAGAGCTCTGATGTGTATGTTTGGTTATGCTATAAGGTTCAATGTCACATATGTGAATGAAAAGCAAATAGAGTATCATGGATCTATTCGCTTTTATTATGCATATTTGTATAAGGTATAAAAGATATGTTGAAATTCGACTAATGAAATAGATGTATTTATATATGTTTAACATATGAAATTTGGTGTTGTTATGTGGAAGCTTGATTGAAACTTGTATAGATTATGAGTAATGATGTGTTCATTATGAAACCTGGTTTGTAACGTAAGTCTTGAACATTATTTGTTGATATGGAAAAATTTAAAAATGCGTATTGGGTTTATTCCATAAATGACTGTGCTAAACTGTGTCTAGTTCGGTAACGCCTCATAACTCTAATTCAGCGATGGATACGGGTTAAGGGGTGTTACAAAAGCAACCACCTTCAAGAGATCGAAGAGAAGCGAAAAATCAACAGAGGAACCAGAGGAAAAATCAGACAAAGAAAAGAGGAAAAAAAAAAAGAGAACTGTAACGTCTATTGGGAAGAAGAAATAATAAGGATAAAAAAGTAAAACAACAGCCAAAAGTGCTTTTGCTCTAAAAAAGCTAAAATTTTGGCTTTTTCATCTGTGAAAAAGGACTTCTGAAACGGTGAAAAATTTTGTCCACTGGCCCTTATTCTTTATTCCGTTTTACTGAAAAGGACTTTTTTGGCCAAAAGTCCATCACAGATGGAGCAACGAACAGGCCCTAAGTACGTGTGGCTCATGTATGAAAATGGATTTTATGAAGAGATAAATTTTTAAAAATTAGATCGAATCAGATTAAGCAAATTTCGGATTTATTATTTTGTGAAGATTTAATTGAATGATTTGAAGTCTTTTAATTAATCACTTTTAATTAACTAAACTAATCATACTTAACAAAACATCATCATCGTCATCCATTAACTTATTTTATAAAATGGTTTTATTATCATTTTGAACTTTTGACTAATTATTATTTAGGTCCCTAAACCTTTGGCCAATTCAAAATCTATAATGGTTTGACTTTTATAATTTAGCCCCTAGGTCTTAATTAACGACAATTTTAATTAAATTACCCAACCAAAATTTAATAAATTTATACATTAACTCTGTAAATGTCCCTATTTAATATTTACAAACTCGATTTATGGAAAAGGGATCCCAAAACCATATTTTTTATACAACTGAAAATCGAGTCGTTATAGATATGTAGGACCAGGATTCGTCTAAGATCGACTTACCAATTCTGTTGCAAGACGGATGTCTGAACATATGCAAAGCATAACATACATAAGGCTTCCTACTGCCAAAATGTATGAAACTTTTCTCATATGCTCTCTTTCTTTTGCTATCTTAAGATAATCATACAAAGAAATATGAAAGCTTGATATAAAAGCTTGTGTTTTGTTCTTCATATCAATCATTGTAAAACGTTACATAATCTTATCCAAGTATGAAACTTGTGATAAGGCTATTATTTTGTTCTTTTGATTCTTAAGGATTCGAATTCCAATAAAATATTTAACTTTATTCAATCTTTTCATGTTAAACTATTACATCAACCACAGTTTAATTGATGAAATGTCTTTATATCATTCTCAAAGTTCTGAAGAATTATTAAAAATTGTAAAGGAATACCAAAAATTTTGAGGAATTATCACAAAACATGAGAAGTGCCAAAAATTATAAGTGATTACCAAAAATATTAGGGAGTACCAAAAATCATGATGGACAACCAAATATTAGTCTGTCTTATTACATTTGCTTTATTTATTTAATTTTTCAATAAATTTAAATTTATCCTTATATATAATATTTTAGCACCATATATTAGCATGAAATTTTAATAATTTAAAATTACCATATAAAATTCCATTACAATTTTTAATATACAAAAATCATATTTCATTCCTCCAAAATATATTTCTCCTTTTGAATCCTAATTTTGAAAGCAAGCTGAAAATTACGAGAGAATACTAAAAATATGTGGTTTGTATAAAACCATGAGTGAATATAAAATTTTTTAAGGAAATACCAAAAAATCATGAGAGAATATCGAAAATATGAAGTATGTATAAAAAATTATTATGGAATACCAAAAATCGTGGAAGGCCAGGATGGTCGCCGTGCCTTGGAAGGAATTCAGGTGGTCCCTATGAGAATTTAGAAATCCGATGTAGTTGAGCCTATTACTAACCGCCAAGCCTATGATCGGTCATGTCATATAGGCCCGAGTCGGACATCCAATTGCTTCGATTTGAAGTATCCGGAGGATGTCTATATTAAGATTATATTAAATATATATAGATTATATTAAAAGATGGACAATCAAACCTATTTATTTCTCGATTCAATAGAAGAAAAAAGAAAAGAGGTGAATAGGGTCCCAAATAACGAGAGATATTCATAATTAATATGAATTATAGATTCAATTTAGAAAAACTAGAATTTTTTAATTTTTAACGCCATACTTAATATAACTTAATATAAATATAACATATTATAAGAATTTACCAAAAGTTTTGAGGTAGTGCCAAAAACATGAGTGCAAAAATTATGAGGAATTATCAAAAATGAGGACGGCCTAAAATTTTTGAGGAATTACCAATTATTTGTTTGTCTTATTAAATGTGCATTATTTATTTAATTTTTCAATATTTTTAAATTTATCTTTATATATAATATTTTAATATAAAATATTACCATGAAAATTAATAACTTAAAATTTTAAATTTTTATTTCTACAAAATCCCATTAAAAACTCTTAATATGCAAAAATAATGAATTTTTTACTCCAAAATATATTTTCCTATTCAAATCTTCATTCGCATGGATGTTACATTAATAAAAAAAATAATATATGTTTTTTATAATTTAGAAAGTAAATTTTGGTTCTATCATTTAAGTGGTCCGTTGTTATCCTTGTGGGTTAGAAAAAGGATAAATTGTAGTTCACATAATATTGGGAACTTCTAGAAGCTCCAAAAAAAAAAAAAACATATTAAGAAATTTTAATGAGATTTTGTAGATGGAATATTTTGGTAAATTTTAAAATATTAAATTTTCATATTAATATTTGATACTTAAAATATTATATACACTAATAAATTTAAAATATAGAAAAATAAATAAATAAGGCAAACTTAAAAGACAAACTAATATTTGGTAGTCCCTACTCCTTATATTTTTTTTTTTTGGTAATTGCTCATAATTTTGGCAGTTCTACATAATTTTGGTAATCCCTAATAAATTTTGGTATTTCTTCATGTTTTACGGAATTCCCTCATAATTTTTTTTTTTGTATATGCCTCATAATTTTTTGTACTCTCTCATGGTTTTTCGGTATTCCTTCAGAATTTTTAGTATGTCTTCATAATTTTTTATACTCTCTCATATTTTTTGATATTCCATCATAATTTTGGCATTTTTCATAATTTTTTGTTTGCTCTCAATTTTTTTTGTATACATTTGGAATGAAGATTTGAATAGGAAAATATAATTTTGGAGTAAAAACAATTCATTGTTTTTGCATATTAAGAGTTTTAATGTGGTTTTGTAGACTTAAAAATTGAAAAATTTTAAATTATTAATTTTCATGCTAATATTTGATATTAAAATATTATATATAAGGATAAATTTAAAATATTGAAAAATTAAATAAATAATGCACATTTAATAAGACAAACTAATATTTGGTAATTCCTCAAAATTTTTAGGTCATCTTCATTTTTGATAATTCCTCATAATTTTTACGGCACTACCTCAAAACTTTTGGTAAATTCTATAATTTTTTTACTTCCCATTTTTTCGGTATTCTATAATAATTTTTTTATACACACATCATATTTTTGGAATTCTCTCATGGCTTTTTGGTATTCCCTCAGAATTTTTAGTATGCCCTCAGAATTTTTTGTACTCTCACATGGTTTTATACAAATCTCATATTCTTTGGTATTCTCTTTGAAAATTTTATCGTGATGCTCTATTAGTCTCCTCGACCTCTGTGAACTTATGGGCTCACTCGTATAGGTCAACTAGGCTCTGTGGCCTGTTGTATATGAATGAGTATTGTACATGGTCATTTTGTACTCCCATAGGCGTGTTCATGATTGCTCGATGGGCATTGAACCTACCTAGGAACATTTGCCCCAACTGTGAGAAGTTGCAGGCTGAGCCTTGTGGGAGAGAAAGGTACCAATCTTTGGCACTTCCTTTCAAAGATTGTTATAACGACCTAAAATTTAATGTTATTGTAAAAGTGTATTTCCGGTCATTTTTCTCAGAACGGATTTGTAAATATTTATTAAAAATATTTATGAAGTTAATTGTGAGGTTAATTGGGTTTTGGCTAGGTGAATTAGCTTGAATTAAGGTTAATTTAGTGTAAGGATTAAATTGAATAAAGTGTGAAAGTGTGATTGTAGAATAAAGAAAAGATGAGGGACTAAATTAGAAATTAAGCCATAGGTGCCAAATGTGTGGTAAAATAAAATACATGTGCATTAAATAATATACATACAATTGTAATAAATACATGTATTTACTTATAATTTAAGAAATAATTTTAAGTTAATATAATATAATATAATATAATATAATATAATATAATATAATATAATATAATATAATATAATATAATATAACATAACATAAAATAAAATAAAGTAAACTAAAGTAAATAAAAGAAAAGGAAATAGAAAAAAAAAAAAATAGAATAGCCAAACGAAACAAGGGAGAAAGAAAGGAGAAAGAAAAAAAAGAGGAAAAATTAGGGTTTCAAGGTTTGAAGTTTAAATAGTAAGTCATTTTAGCTATTTTTCTTGTAATTTTGATGTTTTTGGAATCCTAGAACAAAATACTACTTGATATATGTAACACTCCTTACCGTATTCGACTCCAGGACCGGGTACGAGGCATTACCGGACTTAACTTACTCAGACATACAACATCGGGCTACAAAATTTCTTTTCAACTTAAAACTTTTCATTCAAAATCATAATGTCCCTCTTATAGGTCTATGAGATCCTAAACTAACATACAGAGTGGTTTGGGACTGAATCGAAAACTTTCAAACACTAAGAAAACTTTTGCACAAAACAGGGCCACACGCCAGTTTGGAAAGAGACACTCCTGTGTGGGCAGGCCGTGTGGTCACACACGCCCATGTCCCTAGTCCGTGTGGATTTTATTTTTCATTTCAAACCTACAGGGGTTTTCACATAGCTGGACACACGCCCGTGTCCATGGCCCGTGTCACTCACACGGTCATGACACGACCGTGTCTTAGCCCGTGTGTAAAAACCTTGACATTCTGTTTATGACGTCATCATCCACATAGGTCACATGGCCAAGGCACACGCCCGTGTCCTTAGACCATGTGGCTAATCAAATTCCTAAATTCATGTGCATACTTCACATGGCCTGGGCATACGCCTATGTCCTATGGCCGAGTCTTCCACACGGCCGTGTATCAGCCCGTATGTTTACTACTGGGTATTCTAACTTACCAACCTAGCATGCAGGGGTACACATGGCCTATCAACACGCCCATGGGGCTGACCGTGTGTCATACACGGCCTAGACACACGCCCATATGTCTACCCATGTGGACAATTATAAGGCTATTGGAAACACATAGATTTATATACTTTTTCATACCTAATTTTACTTAAAATCATGCATTTTTGATATAAGTTTTGTCATAAAATAATTAATTTTTGTAAAATAATTAAATTGTATTAAAAATTTGAACATGTTAATTTTTAGTCAAATATTCAATTATTTTTAGTGAATTTTGATTATTTTTGATAGATTCGTACAAATGGCGAAAATTGACCCAGCAGACACCGTTAGAATAACAAAATCGAGAAGCAATTCGAAGTAACAGGGCAAAATAATTTCCAACCTAAGACGGTCCAAATATGTGTATTAATTCATAATATAATTATTTTTAATTTATTCCCAATTTAATTTGGGCTAAATAAATTAATTTTAATTAATTATGGAAAAAGGGCCCAGTTGAACTGCACTAGTTGAACCAAATTGAGCGAACCGAACCAGCCACCAATTGGGCAGCCCAGAACCGTTCAAATGCTGACCCAAATCAGCATTTTAGCTGATTAAATGAGCTTGCAAAACTTTCAAATTGCATTCAAACACCACCTTAAATTAAGGCTTTACGGATTTGCCCCAGGCTAATTTTAGCAAAGTTGAAAGTCTCAACTTTGCCATGTAAGATGGCGGGCCATGAGGGGGCTCTTTGGCTGCTAAAATTTGCTATTTTTAGTAGCCATCCTCAGCTATATAAACCCCCCTTTTCTTCCCATTCAAATCATCCCTCAACACTCTCATTCTCTCATCACTTCTCTTCTCTCCATTCTCTCTTTTTCTCCAAAAACCAAGCCTTCTTGTGCCGATTTCCTCTCTTGGAAAAGAGGTGTTTTCTCAGCCATTTGGGGCAGCAAGCGAGTGTTAGTGGAAGCCTTGATCTGTAAGGACAATAGAGAAGAAAGAAGGAGCAATCAGTCAAGCCACGGAGAAACACCGGATTTGCTTCTTGTTCCCTATCTTTTTAATATCTGTTGTTTTTATGATGAACATATCTATGAATGTAACACCCCAAACCCGACCTAAAAGTTAGGCCCGAATTCAAAATGTCACATTGAAGGCACACTTCAAAGGATTTTACAAATTAACCATTTAAGGCCCAAAAGCCCAAGACCCTTATATCTTGTTAAGTTAAGATGAAAAGCCTATATTTTACGAAAACACTCATATATTATGTTATTTTGAAAACCATGTTAACTTTAGAAATTTTATTTAAGTTTAGTAACTGGATAGTTGAAACAATAATAATAAAACCCAAAAATCTAAAGTCAATTAGGAGATACATGGCCTTATTACAATCCCATGAAAAATGAAATATTTAAAATAAATTCGTTTGAACAAATTAAACATCTAATCAACTTGTAGTGTAGTCATCTCCGAGTCCTCTCCCACATTGAGTCGTCTATTCAGGATCACCTGAAACATTAAATAAAATGGTGTGAGTTTCGAAACACAGTATGTACAACCCTTGGCAATCAAATCACATACAAATATTCACATTGGGCCTAAGCCCTATCAAAATCGGTGGTCTTGGCCTTAGCCCACAATGCCCTCATATCATATCATATCATATCATATCATATCATATCATATCATATCATATCATATCATATCATATCATATCATATCATATCATATCGTATCATATACAAACAAGATAATACAAAACCCATCCCAACAATCCATCCACTACATACACTATTTCCCTTCTAACTATTACACACCTGTGGGATTTCTAAATCAACCCACCCATCCTCTACACACCTAGCCCGGTTGCGGTACTACCTAACGTTGCAGCAAAGCTACTAATCATATAATGGGCTTAAAGCCACTCGTGGATCCATGGCTATGCGACTATGCGATCCTTAAATCTTCCTCCATACCAGAATTCCCACCCATATGCATCCTAAACAAAATATCATATGAATGCATCAAACAGACGAGTAACATCCACAAACTCATACTTGTCACATAGGGGTATTTTTTTCATTTCACTACCTAGGGGTACTTTCGTAATTCTACCCTACGGGGGTATTTTGGTAGTTTGGAAAAATAAGGGTATCTTGATAATTTTGCAAAACAAGGGTATCTTAGTAGTTTTACAAAATAGGGGTATTTTGGTAATTTTAAAATATAAGGGTATTTTAGTAATTTTACAAGTATAAGGGTATTTTAGAAATTTTACAAATATAGGGTATTTTAGTAATTTTACAAATATAAGGGTATTTTAGTAATTTTACAAATATAAGGGTATTTGGTCCCTCTCGGTTTTAGTTATGAATCAGACCCATCAACAAGTCCTTACGGCTAAAGTGAATGCAGACACTACGCACTGGTAAGATTCGAGAGAAGAGGAGGTGGGCCACTAGGACTGTTTAAGTACCAAGCTCTCCCTAGATCCAATCCTAGACATGCGTATGTCAGTTTCCACACTCAAACCCAGCGACTTGTTCACAGACATGTTTAATTAGATTAAGTCTTATGAAATTTAAGAGTTGTTCAAACTAGGCCTAAAGTCTATAAACCTTAGCATACTTGCCTACGTTCCCATAAAGCCCATCAAACCCAAATTACATCCTTACGGCCCATTAGGCCAAAATCACATCCTTATGGCCTGTTAGGCCCAAAACAATTCTAGATCATGTATTATGCTTGGCTGAATCAATTCGTATACCAAACCAAACAAACTCATCAAACCTAGCCTTAGGGCCCACCGAACCCATTTAGCCACTTTCGACTTTTCGGCTTTTCGGTATTGTCGATATCGTATGTGTAGTGTTTGTACACACTTGGTAACCTCGCGTGCTGCAAACCCCTTATTCACGAACCTACAATTGACATTACTAGCGATTAACCAAAGCTTTAACACATACTTATCAAAAACCGAAACCTCACTTTACCCGTACCGTGTGCCTCACATTCTAGTAGCCCTTCCTTTGCTACTATTGGCGATTATCCTCTAGATCTGCACCCAAATACCTATATCGTCAAAAACAAGTGACCCATATTGTTCATAAGTCACCATTATGAGCCACATTAGATTCAGCCATCTACTAAACCATGACTGATTCGAGAACACTTACCACCTTGTTAGCAATCCTTACCTACTATGCTTGCGATTGTTGAGTCTTACCCTTGTCAATACAAATTAACGATAAGGAAAGGTTAGATAGCCCTTTGGCTTTTAACAAAATGCACTAAAAAGTTCAACTAAACACTTACCGAAACCCTTATTTGATCCTGCGGCCTAGATCGCTACTGAACAATATTCGGCTTGACTAAAAGTAGGTAGCAATCGATTGTGATGAAGGAGAACTAACTAAAAATTGGCACAAGTGAAGCTATATGATAAGGTGTATTCGGCTTTCAGGGACAGAAACAGAACACAACTCTGATAGGAATTTTTGACAAAAAGAATGATGGGTTTCTTTTTCGTCAAATGAAAAAAAATTCGGCTATCGGAGAAATCGATTGAGAGTGGAGAACAAAAAACTAAAGAATGCTCAAAAGCCCTTTCAAGCATCCGACCCCCTCCTTTTATATCCTATAGCCAAAACTTAGCCACCCCTAGAGTCCAATTCGGCACCACTTCATCCACTGTTCATCTCCTAATTTTTCTCCATGATATCTCCCTTATCCTTCTCCTAAATTCTCTCTACTGATCACTTCTCCTTAGAGTCCATTTACACGCCACTTCCAGCCTTCTAGAAGCCTAAAATTAAACTCCAAAATAAAACTTAAGCTAGCACTCGAACCTCAGACCTCCCTGTAAGCATTTGTCGCCACCTCCCTACACCCTAGTGGCGTCACTTAGCCACTTCACCACAGGTTTCTTTTTGCCATTTTTCACTTATTTTTATTTAAAAGCGCACTTCTCACAACCCTGATTCCTTAATTAAATAAATTAAGAATCCTCCACCACAAAACTCGAACCTTGAGCTTCTCCAACACACCTAGACACTCCAAATTCAATAAACCCTTAAAGCCCACATGCCAATTGTCATTTTCTCGTTCACTTTAAAATTTTCTAAGATCCAAAGCCCAATAGGCCCAATACTTCTAGGCCCAAATTCGGGGCGTTACAATGAATATTCATGTATTTGAAATGATTATTTTAATCAATCTAGCTTGAATTAAGTCGTGTTGGGTTGGTTGCATTTAAATCCTCTTGATTTGTTAAATTTATGTTTATCTTCATTATAGGCCTCGGTAAAATGCTTGATTAAGTAAATCATGCTTAAGTTATTCTGGCATTATAATTGTTTAGATAACTAAAGAATTAATTATTTAAACACATTGAAATTGTAATTAATGGACACAATACTTAATCAGTGCATGTTTAATTCTTCTAAGGTAGCTGAAGATTAGATTAGCGTTGTATTTGGCGATACATGTGCCTTGCATAACTTGCAAGATTATTGTGAGTAAACTGTTTCAAGGTAATGATACTTTGTTACCTCACATAGTCTTTTATATGCTTATTAGGTTGAATTAATCGTTTGAATCGACATAGGAATATGCGAGAGATTGTTTAATTTAATAAGTATGTATGTGCAATAACATGTTTACCTTTATAAATCTATTTAATCGATCGAATTGGCATAGAAATATGTACAAGAGATGGATGGATTTTTATTTGTAAATATTTTCATAAGTTAGCAAATTACTGAGTTGCCGTGACTTATTCGTAACAAGTATAAGCATAAGTTTAATAATTCTAAGGTAAGGAAATATAATTAATCCAACACAATTATATCATCTTGATTAAATCATATTTGGAATCGTGCACTAGAATTTCTTTGTTTTATTTTAATTATTTCACTTAGTTTTTAACTCTTAGTTTTTTTATTATCTCTTTTAAAACCAAATATTTTTCCTTCACCAAAGTGTTTAAAATTACTTTCATAAATAATTCTTTTACGGTCCACGTGGGATACGATAACTAGACATTTACTTGTCACTTTATTACTTGTTGTGATTGTGTACTTTTGCACATTTCCATCATTCCAAGTTTTTGGTATTTATTCTTGATGGTATTTTTTTTCAAAAGCCATTATTTTTGAATTTGTTAGTCTTACATTTTCGTTTAATTTTTTTAATTTTTAACTTATTTAATTTTTCGTGAATATTTCAGGTGTTTATGAATATTAACCGAATTATCGATTTACTCCCTGTAGGCCCTGAGATAGAACGAACCTTTTAACAACGTAGAAGACAAGCAAATCAAAGAATGATTAAAGAGATGAATTTCGAGAATATGAATCAAAAAAATAGAGCAAACCTTGCTCAAAATCCTATCCTTATTGCTGATGATAGGGATAGAGCCTTAAGATAATATGCCGTGCCAGTGTTCAATGATCTTAATTCGGGTATTAGAAAAACTTGAAATCGAGGCACAACAATTTGAGCTGAAGCTAGTTATGTTCCAGATGCTTCAGACAGTGGGCCAATTCAGTAGAATGCTTATCGAAGACCCTCATCTGCACTTGAGACTATTCATGGAGGTGAGCGATTCTTGCAAATTAGCCAGAGTACCCGAAGATGCATTACGATTGAAGTTGTTCCCATATTCGCAAAGGGACAGAGTTCGATCCTGGTTGAACTCATTGCCACCGAATCTCAATTTTCACATGGCAAGAGTGAGCAGAGAGATTTCTTATGAAGTATTTCCTGCCTAGCAAGAATGCTAAGTTGAGGAAGGAGATCACTGCCTTCCAACAAATGGATGACGAATCCTTGTATGAGGCATGGGAAAGATTTAAAGAGTTATTACGAAAGTGCCCTAATCATGGAATTCCATATTGAATCCAACTTGAGGCATTTTACAATGGTCTCAACGCTCACATGAGGATGGTAGTGGACGTTTCTGCTAATGGTGCTCTCCTTTCTACGTCTTATAATGAGGCTTATGAAATTATCGAGAGGATTGCCAGCAACAACTATCAATGGCCAACTAGTCGAGCAGCGCCAGGAATACAAGTCGCTAGAATACATGAAAGAGACGCTCTTACTTCACTCGTATCTCAGGTATCATCAATATCCTCAATGCTTAAAAATCTTACTACTAATGGGTCTAATAATTTTGCAACACGACCACCTAATCAATTTGAGAATATAGCTTTGTGTCTATTGTGGGAAGGATATTTGTTTGAAGAATGTCCATTGAACCCGAATCAGATACTATATGGGTAATTAGAAGCAAAACCGAGGAAGGCAAGGGCTGCAATCCAATTTTTATAACCCATCATGGAGAAACCACCCGAATTTTTCCTGGAGTAACCAAGGGGCTGGAACCAGTAACACTTACACCCAACCTAGACCAACCCAGCTACCTAGTTTCCCTCAACAAGTTCAGAAACCAATTCAAGCTGAAGCATCCAATGGCTTGGAGAGTTTGCTGAAGGCATACATAGCAAAGAATGATGCCTTAATCTAAAGCCAAACAGCTATATTGAAGAATCTGGAAAACCAAATGGGCCAGCTTGCAATTGAACTTAGGAACCGACCACAGGGTACCTTACCTAGTGATACGGAAAATTCGAGAAATCCAGGAAAGGAGCACTACAAACCGCTGGCATTGAGGAGTGGAAAGACGGTAGAGCCCAATACCATTGAAGCTGAAAAGGAGCAAGCTGAGGCTCAAGACTCAGAGAAAGTTCAACCGAGTGTTGAAATTCCAGTTTCACAAGAACCAGAATTTGTAAAACTCGACAAGGTAACCTCAGAACCAGTTAAATCTGATCAACTAACAACTCTATTAGATGCAGACCATAGAAGATGAATCAACCACTACCAGTTCCAATAAAGAAACCATCACCACCCTACCCTCAAAGACTTCAAAAGCAGAGTTAGGAGATTCAATTCAAGAAGTTCCTTGACGTACTTAAGCAACTTCACATCAACATCCCGTTGGTTGAAGCACTTGAGAAAATGTCGAATTATATCAAGTTCATGAAAGATATCCTGTCTAACAAGTAAGACTTGGAGAATTTAAGATGGTAGCACTGATGAAGGAATGCATTGCATATCTTCAGGACAAGCTACCCCCAGAATTAAAGGATCTTGGATGTTTTACCATATTGTGCAATATTGGAGCAACCTATTGTGGTAAGGCATTATGTGACTTAGGTGCGAGTATTAACTTGATGCCTATGTCAATATTTAGAAAGTTGGGGATAAGTGAAGTTAGACCTACAACGGTTACACTTCAACAAGCAAATCAATCCTTAGCGCATCCAAAAGGAAAAATTGAAGATGTATTGGTACGTGTAGATAAATTTATCTTTCCTGCTGAATTTGTAATTCTAGACTTTGAAATAGACAAAGAAGTGCCAATTATCCTAGGAAGACCATTCTTAGCAACTGGAAGGACCCTTATTGATGTGCAGAAGGGAAAGCTGACTATGCGTGTTCAGGATGATCAGGTAACATTTAATGTTTTTAAGTCAATGCAATTTCCTGACACAATTGATGATTGTTTTGCAGTATCCGATTTAGAGGAATTAATAGTGGAGAAGGAACTCAACTATTGTGAGGATCTGTTGGAATGAATTCTAACATCTAACCCTCTAAATGATAAAGAGGAGAATGAATACTTAGCTTTGCTAGAAGCTAATCAAAAGGAATTTAATCCGCAATCCCATTTTGAATCTTTGGAATTAGAGAAAAGGGATTACACCCAGCCAAAAGCATCAATCGAGGAGCCACCGAAGTTAGAACTTAAGGTATTACCTACACACT
The DNA here is from genome assembly GCA_025506655.1 of Gossypium rotundifolium. Lineage (NCBI taxonomy): Eukaryota > Viridiplantae > Streptophyta > Magnoliopsida > Malvales > Malvaceae > Gossypium > Gossypium rotundifolium. The sequence continues at coordinate 140,270,529 of CP106728.1, read as the reverse complement.
TAAAATATGTTTATTTAGGTAACGCTTCTACTTTACCTGTGATTGTTTCAGCAGAATTAACTACTGAACAAGAAGAAAAACTTATCATAGTTTTGAAACAATTCAAGAAGGCTATCGGATGGACCATAGTTGATATTCGCGATATTAGCCCATCTATATGCATACACAAGATCATATTAGAAGATGACGATAGAGGAACAATTGATGGACAATGGAGACTGAACCCCATCATAAAGGATGTAGTAAAGACAGAAATTATCAAGTGGTTGGATGCGGGTATAATTTACCCCATCTTAGACAGTTTATGGGTAAGTCTGGTCCAGTGCGTGCCAAAAAAAAGAAGCAACATGAAGATTTATGATAGTATCCATTCATCTTATTAAATAATAGCAACACAAGTTCTCAAGAACTTAACACAACTTACTCACGTTTACTCTTACCAATCACAAATCACATTTCGAATTCATATCTCGTGTTTTACTCATAGGTACATGTATCACTTCATCACGTAATTTAGCACTTATGCTATCTAGAACGTAACTTAACTCATTGTCATCTTTAACATAGACTTAGCTCTTTAGCCGTTGAACTACTTGGAATATCGAATGATACTTAATCTCATCATACATGTAGCACGATGCCAATGCCATATCTCAGATATGGTCTTATATGGGATCACATCTCGATGCCGATGCCATATCCCAGATATGGTCTTACACGGGATCTCATATCTCGAAGTCGATGCCATATGCCAGATATGGTCTTACACGAGATCATATGTCGATGTCAATGCCATGTCCCAGACATGGTCTTACACGAGGTCTCCTTTCAGTGCCGAGGCCATGTCCCAGACATGGTATTACACGGGACCTACATTCTCTCATGTCGTGATAATAGTATCCTTGCTATTCCTAATGTTCAACCGGGACTTCAACTTAATATAATCTCATTATACTTTCATCGAGGCATCATTAATCATTTTCATAAAAATAATAGGCATTTCTCATGGTATCAAACAATTAAAAACATAATAGCATTATGTAGCTTAATTTCACACAAACTTACCTCGATACCAAAATATATGTGGAATTGTTTGATTTAGTCCACAACCTTGTCCTTGCCTCGGTTTTGATCTGAGCTTCGTGCTTCTTGATTTGCAAGGAGAAAAGCTTGGCTAAAATTTTTGAGTTCTTAAACCCCTTATTTTGCTAAAAATTTCAATGGAGAGAAGGATGAGAAAAGATGATACTTTTCTTCTCTTTATTTTATTATATTACAACAATTAATCACCTAATGTCCACCAACTTTGACCTATTTCAATTCTTTGTCCCCTATGGCCGGTCAACCATTATTTAAGGGGCTAATTGCATTTTAGAGACTTCCAATTTAATATTTTATAGTTATTTAACACCTCTAGCTTGCAAAATAAAACTTTCGCACTTTATGCGATTTACTCTTTTTTCGCAATTAAGCATGCAATCGCTAAAATTAATACACCAAAATTTTAATGCCTTCATATAATCATGCTATAACACATAAAATATTATTAAAACTAATTTTTCAAACCTCAGATTAGTGGTTTCAAAACCACTGTTCCGACTAGCCTGAAAATCGGGCTGTTACAATATAAGTGGAAATTTTGAAAGTTAGTTGATTTTTAGATATGGTTTATGTTGAATTATTTGAATAATTTGGGTTAGAATTGATTAAAATTGTATATTATTGGAAATTGAAATGCCATATTAATATTTTCGGGCTAAGTCAGATATAGTTGGCGTGCCATAGGATTGGAAATGTTCAGGGATACTTTGACTTCGAGTCGATGAGGCACAATAAGTGTCATTTTACTGTTGTTACTTCGGATAAATCTGATAAGGTACTGAGTACCATACTGTTACTTTTTTACTTCGGCTTAGCCAATAAGGCATAGAGTGTCGTACTAGTGTGTTGGTTGGATCCATGTATCCGTCGAAGTCCGAGTTGTGTTAATAGGGATAAGTAAATGAATTGGTTAAATTGATTGATACTGAATGATATTGAAGTTGAATTAAATACATTATGATGAAAACTGTTGAATATCAGCTATGAAATTGAATGATATTGAAATTGAATTGAATACATTATGGTGAAATTCTATTGAATAGCATCTATGAAATTGAGATAAAAGATGTGATAATTGAAAGTGTTATGAATAGTGTGTATTGCGAAATTGATTAATTATTGAATGGATTTTTATGTGTAAATATGTATTTGAACTTTACAAATTTTTATTTAATAAGTAATCGATTATAAAAATACCATCGAGTTACATATTCAGATTACGGTTTGTTTTCCGTGCACAAGTTAGAACAAAGTCGATCGTTGAATCAACATCTATAATCGATCCCAAACTCAAATACGTGGTGAAGTATTTTCTCTATTGAAATGGCTTGTACCTAGGTTGTCTTTTGATGTCATTTTGTGATGAGAATATTAATGGTGTAAAGATGATAGATTGATCTAAATATATATAAATATATGTCTTATTATATGGTTTAGTTTGAATTGGTGAAAGGTATTTTAATGAATTGATTAGATAACTTATGTTAGATATTTATGAACATGCATTAGTTAAATTATTATATATATAGTTCTGACATGTTTTAGATGTATTTAGTTGTGTTTTGGACTGGTTGAAAGATTGGATTTTGAGTTACTTGTCGTTTAAGGTTTGCAGGGATGGTAAACTTGTTGTATAAGAATCATTTTGAGTCCACACGGCCTGGCACACGGGCTTGTGACAAGACCGTGTGATACACACGGCTTACACATAGGCGTGTGGTTAGGCCGTGTGTCCCTTGAAACTTATAATTTTAGAAACAGAATGCACAAATATTGCCACACGAGAAGAGACACAAGCGTGTGTCTCAGCTGTGTGAGGTACACAGCCTAGCACATGACCATGTGCCCGACCGTGTGAAAAATGCACTTAATTTTTGAAAAATAAATTGACCACATGGCCTAACACACGGGCGTGTGGCTTGGCCGTGTGAGGTAAGTCAGAGAGCACATAAATTAGGACGCAGCCTGAAGCACGGGCATGTTTTATTGTCAAATGGAGTGTCCCTAAACCACACGGGTATGTGAGCCTCAGATTTGAGAAAAAATTAAAATTTCACGTAAAATCTTGAGTTTTGATTAAGTCCAAATTGTTTCTAACGTATATTTTGGTCCTCAAGGCCTATAAAAGGGACAACATGATTAATTTCTAAATTGAATGTTAATTATTTCTATATTATTTGTATTAAAACTGTATTGACCGGTAATACCCTATAATTCTGCTCGTGTCGATAAGGGTTAGGGGTGTTACAATTTTCGAAAGGCTTTACACATGGTCACACCCGACACCCCAGCATGTTCATATAATCATTATACTGTATCAAGTGGGCCCACGGGTCACTCCTTCCCTAGAACATATCTTTAGGTACCTTGAAATTGTGTGGCAAACCCACTGCTGCAATTTTGGGTGCCAGAGGGTTGTTAGAGCAGAACAACCAGTCCATATCCTATAACTCAAGGTGCAACGCCTGCACGTCATGGTGCAGCTCATCCATTTCATTCAGCCACTCTTTCATCTGCATACTCGAGGTCTCATCTTTGGTGTTGATCTTTCCTTCGGACCCCAAGTTGTCTATATGTGTTTTTCTTTAAAGTTATTCATTCTATCTCAGTAATTCTTGCTAGAAGGCTTGTTGTTCCATAAACTATGCTTCTTAGGTAGCCATCTGTTCCCTCATGAACTTCATTTGTTTTTAGAGGGCCAAGAACTGCTGCGGAGGTGCTTCCTGGTTAAGGGGAGATGGCAGTCCCTAGCCCAATAAGAGGTTGAGGTCTAACAATAGGTGATAAACCATAAAAGTAACATATTTTAACCCCATATTTAGTATGCTTTTGGATGAATTAGCCCTTGATTTCTGTAAAAAGGTGCTTTTAGTCCTTTCTTTTCATGTTTATACTCAGGAAAGCACCCGAGGATAAAAAGAACACAAAGCAGGCTTGAAACACAGTAATTGGGCCTTACCAAGTAATCAACACGGCCTGGCCCAAATTCCACATGACCGTGCCTCGCCAAAATACCTAGAGCACGGCCTCAACTCCATCACACACGGCGTGCATCATCTTATTCCCACACACGGGCGTGCCTGGTGATCTACATGGCCGTGCCCAAATCGACAGAATCAAGGCACGGCCCAACCCTGTAATAACATAGGCGTGTGCCATGGGTGTGCCCCTGCCGCGAGAATGAGCCATTTCACTCGGAATTGGATGCTTGAAGCCAAAGAAACACACTCCTAAGTCTACTCAAACACCCTAATAGTAATTCTACTTAAAGAGGATACTTAGGAGCCAAGTATAGCATCCCAAAGCCTATATAAACAACCTAAGGCAGACATTAGGGGGAACTTTTGGGCAGAGGCTCGTTGCCGAAGCATTCATCTTTTAGGAAGTCACTTGAAGTAGCCAGTTGATCCATCTCGAGAAGTCGGAACTCTATTCAAGATGGAGGATCTCTCTTTCAATTCCTTTAGGGGGTTTTAGGGATTTCTAATGTTTTGTTTTATCTTTTCTCTTGAGATGTTTTCTTATTTAGTTATGAACTAAACCCCTCAGATACTTGAAGGGGATAAAACCTATGATGGATTTTGTTATTTTATTTCAAAATTTTATGATAAGAACTTGGTTTGTTCTTAATTATGTTGCTTAATTCAATCTGATGTGCTTAGGTGGAGGAGGAATAGACCCAGCCTGAGAGTAGATCTAGCATAATTGAGCGGAGTTGATCGGGCGCCTAGAGATAGGGTTACGAGATTTTGCCAGATTAGGGTGAAACCTAATATGGGAATCCGTTGATCGATTTACTGCTTCCTTAGGGGGTTATCATAAGAGAACGAGAGTTCCACTAACTAACCTAAGGTTAGACGTTATTCGCTTCGAGAGAAGGTTTAATATAGGTTAGGGTGTCTAATGGATCAAGCTTAGTAAAGAAATCATATGGTTTGGGGAACAAATAATAAGTGAAGTCATAGGTGGATTCTTCATGAGGTATCGTCTTTATCAACTGAGTTTTCCATCTTTTGTCTTTGTATTTAGTTTAAGTATTTCGTTAGTTTAATAATCCAATCACTCCATATTTTAGGCTATATAATAGAAAGAAAGTGAGTAGTAGTACTTTTAGGTTCCCTTGGGTTCGATAAGATATTCTTGCCTGAGCTATACTACTGTTCGATAGGTGCACTTGCCTCTATCGTTGTAGCGCTTAGTTCTGAGTTCGATCACGCTTTTATAAATATTAAAACTAGACTGCTTTTGCATCGATCAAGTTTTTGGCGCCATTGCAGGGGACATCTAAAATATTAAGAAAGCTCTATTTCTATTACTTTAGCCATTATTTTATTTTTAAATTTCTCTTTTATACATATATTTTGATTTTTTTCTAAATTTCTTTCTTTCTTTTCATATCGGTACCTCTAGTTTATGACTAGGAGAAACCCTAGAGGACCATTAGAATCTGAAAGTGACATTGAGGCTACCGCATGAAATCACAGAGAAATAAGATGAGCCTAGACTATCAAAGAGAAGAATAGCAAAGATCCAATCCTCTTTGAAGGGATGGACGAGAACAATCCTCCAAATGTGCAAGAACAGAATGCTCCACGTACTATGTATGATTATGCTAAACCTATTTTGACAGGAGCAGAATCTAGTATTGTTAGGCCCGCTATAGCTGCTAATAATTTTGAATTAAAGCCTAACACAATACAAATGATTCAATAATTCGTTCAATTTGATGTTTGCGGATGAGGATCTAAACACTCATATATCTAATTTTTAGAATTCATGATACCTTAAAAATAAATGGCGTTTTTACGATGCCATACGCCTTTGGTTATTTCCTTTTCATTAAGGAACAAAGCAAAATAGTGGTTGAACTTCGTTACCACGGGGTCAATCACCACATAGGATCAAATGACCAAAAAATTTCTTTTAAAATATTTTCCACCACCAAAACGGCTAAATTTAGGAATGATATATATTCCTTTGTGCGTAATGACGAAACATTATATGATGCATGGGAAAGATATAAAGATCTCCTAAGGAGATGCCCACACCACGATTACCTTTGTGGCTTCAAGTCCAAACTTTCTACAATGGTGTGAATTTTCCAACTAGGCAAATGATTGATTCATCAGACGGTGGAACTCTGAACAACAAAACTCCTGAAGCGGCTTACGATTTTATTAAGGAGATGTCATTGAACACCTATCAATGGCAAATTACAAGGGCTAAACTGACAAAATCAGCCAGAGTTTTTAACATAGACGCAGTGACAATGTTGTCAACACAAATGGAGTTAATGAATAAAAAGCTTGATAATTTATGTTCTTCACAGGTACATCCAGTCATGCAATGCGAAGTGAGCGGGAATGTGGTGAATTCTGAGTACCCACCTTACCAACCAGAAGCAGAAAATGAGCAGACAAACTATATAGGTAACAATTTTCAATCTAATAATAATCCTTATAGTAACACTTACAATCCAAGTTGGAGAAATCACCCAAAATTTTTGTGGGGAGGACAAGGAAATCAAAGGCAACAACCTCTTCCAAATTACCAAAATCAACCTTATCCACCGTAAAAGAAGCCGAGTCTTGAAGAGATGCTAAAAAAGTTCATGGCAGACACAGATGCCCATCTCCAAAGAACTGATACAACACTTGATAACCAAGAAATATTGATCAAAGAAATCAAGGAACAAGTCGGGGAAATCACTAGGTCAGTGGGACAACTCACAAAGCTTGTTTTAGAACGTCAACAAGGACGCCTACCAAGCAACGAAATAAACCCAAAAGAATGATACAAGCCATCACATCTCAAGAGGATACAAAGGTAGACAAGCCCACCTCAGTACAAGAAACCAAGGAAGAAACTGGTAAAATTGAGGTAGCACAAGAAAAATCGTAATTAAAGAGTACCACCCTCGAATACCTTATCCCGAAGTATTGAAAAGAGATGATTCAGAGGAACAATTCGGTAAGTTTCTAAAACTTCTAAAGAAATTACACATTAAATTACCTCTTCTTGAAGCTCTTTTTCAGATGCCCGACTAAAGGAGATTTTTAAGACAGCTCTTAACAAACAAACGCAAAATAGATGAAGAGCACCATGTGGAACTTAACGCAACATGCTCAGCAATGCTACAAAATCGACTACCATAGAAATTAAAAGATCCAAGCAGTTTTACGATTCCATATTTAATTGGTAGTTTAACTATTGATACTGTTTAAACGACTAGGTCTAGGGAAGCCCAAACAAACTAGGATGAGTATCCAACTAGCTGATAAAACTGTTAGAATTCCTAGGGGCATTATTGAAGCCGTTTTAGTAAAAATCGATAAATTCGTCTTCCCAGTAAATTTTGTTGTTTAGACATGGATGAGGAAAATTCAATACCTTTAATTTTAGGAAGACCTTTTCTTGCAACCGCCAAGACCGAAATTGATGTTGCCACAGAGAACTCATACTTCGTGTAGGTGATGAATCACCAATCTTCAAGCTCTCGACTCGGCGAAACCACGAAGATGAAGGTAAGAAAGTCGTTTCAATAGATAATCAAATTATTCAACCTTCATCGCAGGAAACATCACAAAGGATCAAAATTGAGCCAACACAAAAGCGTATGATCAAGAATTTAGAAGAGCAGAAGATACACACCAAAGAAAAGCCAGACCAACACGAAGTAAAATCTGAGAAACCACCAGAAGAGCTCATAGGGACATCAAATCACTTTAAAATAGAAGATCAAGAGCTATTCGATAAAGCCGATCCTTATATCAGTTCAACAGAACTGAAGAAACAGGAAGAAATACTCCTTCAGGTACACGATATTTTCCCACACGAAATAGTCGAGGTAAGCAATCCAATGTTCAGCAATTTTAAGGTAAACCCTTCTCGACCTAAACTTTGTCACGAAAATAAAACTGTCAGTAAGAGGGAAAATATTCAAACTTTTAAACATCCCTAAATTTTCAAAGCCTAAGACAGTCTAGCTTAAGACTATAAACAAGCGCTTCTCGGGAGGCAACCCGAGCGCTAACACTTTTTATTTCTCAAAATTATTTTTATTCTTCTTTTCTTTTTTTTTTTTTTCTCTCTCTCTCCACAATAAAAGTAAAGATGGGTTTCGAGGCCACACTCTTACAGTAGTGCCGTGGCCGTGTGGACCACTAGAACTACCACATCGACAGAAAGGTAGCAGCAAGTCACCCCAACCACCCCAACGTTACGGATCCAACCACCCACAAAGACGGCATCGACAAAATAGCATGGCGATGCTAAGATCTTGACTTATTTAGCATGGGCAGCACGCACTGCATTCCATCCGTGTTCTATATCGCTTTTTAGGAACGGGCGTGCAAACCAACAAAGCAGGCGTGGAAGGGCAACACACCCACATCACGGCCAGACGATACATTGCCGTGAATCGACACACCCTAGGTACAGGCGTGGGAACGTGCGATTTGAAATCCTATTTAAAACCCCACACCTCGTCCCTCTTTGTCCCATCTTCTTTCTTATTCCTTCTTTCTTTTCTTTCAAATTTTTTCCTATTCATAGAAAAGATTGAAGACACTTGAGCAACACAAAGATCATGCCAAGAAATGTAAGCATCATCTCCTTACGGAGACCTCAACATGAGTTCATGTCGATGACTTCACTTAATTGACACGCTAAGGGTCTCAAAACCTTTTCGGTTCTATTTTCTTTTCCGTCTCCTTTATTTTCCTTATCTATACTTCTTTTCCGCTTAATTTAATTTATTTCATATTAGTTTCTTGGATTTAGGTTCTAAAGGTGAAGGAATCACACACCACGACCTTCGAGGTCACACCCACTTCAAAAACCATCCAATAATAAGGACTCCTTAGTCCATTAGTCTTTTCTTTCAATTTCGCTTTTCTTCTTAGTCTCCTTTTTTATTTCCTTAATCTTTAAATTTATTATTAGTATGTTATTATTATTCCTCTAGATCTCTTGGCTATATCTCTACAGGCTATCCAATTTCTTCATCTAGCAAATTGCTTCTCAGAGCTACTCCACTGGGCCCATAGAAAACACCATCACCGCCACCAAAGACGCTCGAGATCATCCAAATTTCAGGGAGTATAACTTTCCCCACTTATCTTTTTGATTTGACACATAAATTTCATTATCTATCTTTGTACATTGAGCGCAATGTACATCTTAAGTGTGGGGGTAATAGTGCCTAACTTTTTCCATAATTCTCAAAACCCTAAAATTAGTCTTGATCTTGAGTATTTTTCTCATATTATTAATTAGGATTAAATTTCTAAAGATTTATGATTTTTATTGATATGTTTTAGAGTAAGTCATAGTTAATTGTGCATTGATGATTAAATTTGAACGATGCTAGAGAATCGAGCATGATAAGTCTACTTTCTAAAATTAAAATTGATAGGTTGTTGAACCTAATTTGAGTATCATCTTAGAGTTCAAAATTTATAAGGATTGATGTCAAAACACCCATAATTTTTTGTGAGATTTTGAGCCTTATAGAGCATATACCCTTTTTCGTGCTCACTTTAATTGATTATGAGTGTGTCAACTTTGAACTGTTATTCTAGAACTTGCCTCGTTTATACATGTCGAGACCACATTAATGATTTGATACACTGAGATGATAAAGGCACCTAGGTTTTAACCCGTTCACTCCATTAAAAAGCCTACCCATACAAATAACCCCTAGTGAACCCCATTGAATCTTAACAACTTTTTTTTATTGACTCACCCACTAATATTAACCCAAAATCCCTTTGTATTTGTTATCAACATTCCTTTGACTACCCCTCTATCGAGAATTGATTTGATCAATTACCAAATTAGGTTATTTCAATTATCAAAGTTCCTTCTATTATGTTTATTTTGGTATGTTCTTAAAAAAAATCCAAGTATATTAAATATTAGTAGTAAATAAAAGAGCTTAGAGCATTTAAAACTCTAATTGTTAAAGAAAAAGCTCGTATTAAAGTATTATAAAATTTCAAGTGATGAAAATAATCTTATTATAGAGTAATTATCAATAGTATGTATTATTAGTTTTCATTCGATGTAAATATTCATATTTAGTTCATTGTTTTTAGATTAGGTAATTAGTCAATTCAATCTCGATTATAACCTCTAATTCAGCCTTTATCCACACCTTTTAACCCTAGCTCCGTTACAACCCTAATGAAAGACCTTTTGATCTGTGTATCATCTCATATACAGTGGTAGAGATTTAATTTTCAGTCAAGCTTATGGGATTAACTTTTCAAGTTCGACTTAGAGTGCTTATTCTTGAACCTTAAACACTTTTGAGTGATTTGAGTGAATCTTTAGTGAGGATGTCAGTCCTTGTCGATTTTGAATTAAAGGTAATCACTTAGATAAGGGGAGACACCTATGTTTTCATGCTATAAAGGTGTGACTATTGTAATTGAATCTTTAGGGTTCTTTGAGTTGAATTTTCCATGTATAAATTATCTATGAATTACGATGAGACATTGTCGATAGGAATTATGAATTATGGAAAGTTTGTTTTAATTGTGAATTGAGAATTTTACTTGAGGACAAGCAAAAGCTTAAGTGTGGGGGTATTTGATAAACCATAAAAGTAACATATTTTAACCCCATATTTAGTATGCTTTTGGATGAATTAGCCTTGATTTCTATAAAAGGTGCTTTTAATCCTTTCTCTTTATGTTTATACTGTGAAAGCACCGAGGATAAAAAGAACACAAAACAGCTTAAAACGGAGTAATTGGACCTTAGCAAGCAATCAACACTACCGCCCAAATTTCACACAATCGTGCCTCACCAAAATACCTACAAAGACGGCCTCAACTCCATCACACACGGTGCGTGAATCATCTCATTACCACACACCAGGCGTTTAGTGATCTACATGGCAGGTGCCTAAATCGAGAATCAAGGCACTACCAACCTCATAATAACAGGCGTGTGCCATAGGCGTGCCCTGCCATGGAATGAGCAATTTCACTCGAATTGGATGCTTGAAGCCAAAGAAACATACTCCTAAGTCTACTCAAACACCCTAATAGTAATTCTACTTAAAGGGGATACTTAGGAGCCAAGAATAGCATCCCAAAGCCTATATAAACAACCTAAGGCAGACATTAGGGGGAGCTTTTGGGCAGAGGCTCGTTGCTGAAGCATTCATCTTTTAGGCAGTCACTTGAAGATAGCCAGTTGATCCATCTCAAGAAGTCAGACTCCATTCAAGACGGAGGATCTCTCTTTCAGTTCCTTTAGGGGGTTTTAGGGATTTCTAATGTTTTGTTTTATCTTTTCTCTTGAGATGTTTTTTTATTTAGTTATGAACTAAACCCCTCAGATAGCTGAAGGGGATGAAACCTATGATGGATTTTGTTATTTTATTTCAAAATTATATGATAAGTACTTGGTTTGTTCTTAATTATGTTGCTTAATTCAATCTGATGTGCTTAGGTGGAGGAGGAATAGACCCCGCATGAGAGTAGATCTAGCATAATTGAGCGGAGTTGATCGGGTGCCTAGAGATAGGGTTACGAGATTTTGTCGGATTAGGGTGAAACCTAATATGGGAATCCATTGATCAATTTACTGCTTCCTTAGGGGGTTATTATAAGAAAATGAGAGTTCCACTGATTAACCTAAGGTTAGACATTATTCGCTTCGAGAGAAGGTTTAATATTGGTTAGGGAGTCTCACGGATCAAGCTTAGTAAAAAAATCATATGGTTTGGGGAATAAATAATAAGTGAAATCATAGGTGGATTCTTCCTGAGGGTATCGTCTTTATCAACTGAGTTTTCCTAAAGTCTTTCTCCAATTCCATCTTTTGTCTTTGTATTTAGTTTCAGTATTTCGTTAGTTTAATAATCCAATCACTCCATATTTTAGGCTAAATAATAAAAAGAAAGTGAGTAGTAGTACTTTTAGGTTCCCTTGGGTTCGATAAGATATTCTTGCCTGAGCTATACTACTGTTCGATAGGTGCACCTGCCTCTATCGTTGTTGTAGTCAGTCTACAGGTTTGATCACTCTTTTATAAATATTAAAACTAGACTATTTTGCAGCGATCAATAGGGAAGGGCATAGATAAACCGCATTGTTAAGGTTCTCGGGCCTATCAGCAAACCATGCAAAAAATAGGTCTACCACATCATGTTAGGCACCAGAACACGACGCACTGGCTTGCCTAGAGGAGGAGTGAAACTGGAACACCGTGCAATTTAACAAGCTCGGTAACATACAACTCTACCAATCTCTCGAGTGAAAAATCAGTATGCACTAGAATAAAATGCGCGGACTTCGTCAAATGATCTACAATGTCCCATACAACATCTTTCTTTCTCGAAGATAGAGGCAATCCGAATATGAAATCCATTGTAACACGCCCCATTTCCATTCGAATCATCATATGTTGTAACAAACTAGAAGGTACCTAATGCTCGCTTTAACTTGTCGACAAACTAAGAATTTTGATACAAACTCAAATCTCTCTTTTCATACCTAGCCACCAAGACATCTATTTCAAATCGTTGTACATTTTATTACTACCAGATTAATCGATAAACTATTACCGTGAGGTTCTGTAAAATCTTCTAAATGAGATCGAATGTCTTGGAACACAAATTATGTCTTTAAAGTATAAACTGTCGTTTGAACCAACATGAAAATTTGAATATCATCTCAATTTATTTCCATTTAGCGACCAAATGATCGTCACATTTCTGTGCTTCACAAATCTGTTGCAAAAATGTCAGATTAGCTTTTAATTCTGCTAAAATTGAACCATCATCAATCAACATCAATCGTGTTTTCAATATTCATAAAGCAAATAGATATTTTCTACTCAAAGCATCAACCATTAAATTAACCTTTCCTCGATGATAATCGATGATCAAATTGTAATCTTTCAATAACTCAAGCCACCTATGCTATCTCAAATTCAAATCTTTCTATGACATCAAATACTTTAGACTTTTATAATCTATGAAGATGTGACATTTTTCTCCATACAAATGGTGTTGCCAAATCTTCAAAGCAAATACAATAGCTACAAGCTTTAAATCATGAGTCGGATAATTCTTTTTGTGTGATTTCAATTATCGAGAATCATACCCTATCACTTTGCCCTCTTGCATCAAAACACAACCCAAACCATTCAATGAAGCATCACTATAAATAAAAATTCTTTACCAAACAATGGCTAAACCAACACAGTGCCTCGCTTAACAAAGCTTTCAACTGGTTAAAATGTTGCGACATTTCTCGCACCATTTGAACTTGACATCTTTTGAATTAGTTTCGCCAATGGTGTAGCAATCATCAAAATCCTCGACAAATCTTCTATAATATCCGGCTAATCTAAAAAAACTTCAATTCGACTTGACACACTTCTGGAGGTTTCAGCTTCCACCGTTGAGATTTTACTTGGGTCCACTCTAATACCATCTGTAAACACTACATGCCTTAAAAATTTAACTTCTGCTAGAACTTACATTTCTTGAACTTAGGGAACAATTTTTTCACGTAAAGTTTGTAAAACAATTTTAAATATTGGGCATGCTCTATCTCATCTCGTGAATAGATCGAATGTCATCAATGAATACAACAACAAATCTATCTAAATACAATCAATATTATGTTCATCAAATCCATAAACACAATTGGTGCATTAATCAAACTAAATGGCATTATAGAAACTCATAATCTTCGTGCACGATAATAACCGAATGAAGATCGATCTTTGAGAATACCATCACACCTTTCAATCGGTCAAACAAAGCATCAATTCAAGGAAATGGATACTTGTTCTTGATTGTGAATTTGTTGAGTTGTTGATAATTGATACATAGTCACATTGGTCCGTCCTTTTCTTAGCAAACAACACAGAAGCACCGCAAGAAGAAAAGCTGGGTTGAGCAAAGCCCCATATATGGAAACTCTTGCAACTATGCATTCAACTATTTTAATTCAATATGTGCCATTCTATACAGAGCTATCGATAGTGGAGATGTTCCCGACATCAATTCAATAGCAAACTCAACCTCTCTAGCCAGCGGTAACCTTGGTAATTTCTTTGGAAACACACTTGTAAACTCACACACAATCGAAACTGATTCTAACTTCAATTATGAAACTCTGGAATCAAATATATAAGCGAGATATGATTAACGACCTTTTCTAACATATTTCTATGCCATCATAGTGAAATAACATTAAATGTACTATCCAGTTTATCTAAATGAATTCAAAGCTTTTCACCATTCGACACTTTAATATAATATGCTTTTGTCTCATCGTTCACAACAAAGATAATGGAAAGTTAACCATCCATACCTAGAATCACATCAAACTCATCAAGGGTAAAACATATAATCAATAGGAAAGTTGTAATCGCGAATCATCAAAGGACGCTTTTACAAACTTTATCGACTAACACATACCATTATGAAATTAACTTAATCAAGAATCACCCAATGACCTTGTCATAAGTGTGTTACCCTCATAGGATAACCTTAATCTCTTTGGGTTAATATTTGTTCTCCTAATATGATCCTATTTTATCTCATGGTAACCATTACATCTTCCTTCATGAAAAGTCAATTACTATCAAATAGTAATCAAGCCATTTATCACAAAGACAAATGAATCATGGCCACATCTACTTTTCATCAACCATGTGCCAATGAGAGGATATCATTTACTCATGTCTCTGGCTATGAATTCTACTATTATAATGATGCTACATACTATAGAAGTCATACACACAATGCACCACTTTTGATTCCTTATCTATTTGAACTAAAGCTTTTATTTACATCAAAGTGTACAAGTCACGCATGCATAGTTTGTCATCCACTCAGGATTTAGGTATGCCATACTATGACCATCACAAGTGAATAAACCCATAAACGGATTCATTATCTATTTTTCTTAGGTCAGTTTCGTCACATCTATGTCTTTATTTTCTAGAGTCATCTCTCTAATGCCTAAGACAAAGCATCGCCTAATTGGACTTGATAGACGACATATTAGTCTTTCAATTGGTTTACTCATTTTCAATTAAACTAAGGACATGTTTAGGTTCACCTACTAATATAAGTCTTCTTTTCCTATTACAATCCGACCACGTAATATTATTTAGTATCAATTAAAATTAGACAACTAATAGAAACATTTGCTTCCATTTAATATTTCATGCAAACCCATGCGACCACAATTATACAAATTAATATTAATTAATTTTTTATTAACAATCTATTTGAAAAATTACAAGTTTTCTTAGACAAAAATACTACACTTAGGGCACCATATCCAACAAGCATTCCTAATTAGAAAGCATTCCCTAATCGTAAAGTGACTAATGCTTACCAAGTTTGCTTTAAAGTCATCAACATATAACACATTCTTTAGATTAGGCATTCCATCAACTACAAGCGTCCTTTGTTAAAAGTGACACCGCCTTTATAGCTTTCAATAAAATTACTTAAGCACGAGAGGTTACTAGTCATATAGCGTGAGCAACAACTATCAAATTACCATAAATCATCAATTGAAGCTTTGAATGATTATGTGCAACAAACAAACATTGTTGATCTTTTCTTCTCTAAATAAGTTTTTCCTCATTTCAAACAATTTAGCAATAGTGGGCACAATTGGGGAACTATTTTATTCCGTCGAAGATCTCTGAGCATCTTGAATAAACGAGGCATGATATGGCCTTGAACACCACAATAGTGACAAATGATCTTTCTTCTGGTAGATTGAGCTAGTTTGATTTGGATTTTAGGCTTCTCCTAAATTTTTACTTTTGTAGAGCACTCTCCAAATGCTTTGACAAACACTCAAGGATATTCTACAACAACTTTTCCTTTGTCCATTAAGCCTAGGGCTCCTTTCATTTGATATCTTTTTTCAATTTCTATCATCTCATTCAATTTTTCGATTGCTACAATAGAATGTTTCAAAAGTTTGCCTTGCATATCTTAATTTATCCTTATAACGTCCCAAAAAACTTGGTTATAAGAAATTGAGTTAGTGAAACAAAGAGTGGTTAAATCTTGAATTCTAAGTTAGGATTTTGAAAATGTTGAAAAGTGAATTAATCTAGAATAATGGTTAAGTGCTCTAGTTATGTGTGCAAGGTTCTGAGCTCAAATCTTGTTTCCTGAAATTTTGCTATTTTTGCTTAAACACCTATCTTTGAACATGTGGTTTTTAAATTATTTATGTTCAACTGATTTCAAAGATGAACCTAGTGGTTCAATGGTTAAACTTCTGTATATCCTCTAGTCTGGTCTTCGAATCTCTGCGAAAGTAATAAGAGAACGTTTTTCTTTTTGTTGCATGTGAGTTAGTTTTATCTCTTTTTAGTTAATTAAAGTTCTTTCTCCTAAAACTCCCCTTCCCCTTTGGGTTGTTTTTACTATCATTCTATCTTCCTCCTTCCTCTGTTTTCTTTTTCTCTCTTCTGCTAATTTTACTGTGGGCTCCTTTGAGGGAATAGTGTTCTTTGTTTGATTTAAAACATTAACGACTTAATTTTTTCTGTTGCATTTCTGATAATGCTCACTCTCACTCATTTTATCAAGATCTAGATTTGTTTTGCTTGTTTTGTTCTACTTTTTCCTGATGAATGCTAAATTGGTTCTTTTATTATGTGGAGGGATTGCGAAATAATTTTCTTTGGTGATCTAAGTCATGTGCTACTGTTTTTGTGTGAAGGTAAGCATTAATACCATTTCGAGTTTTTGAGTCGAAGTATTTCGATGTAGTTTTGGTTTCAATTGTCAATTTAGTGAATTGGTTGATTAATTCATCTAATTGGTCAATATAAAAACGTTTTTAGGTTTGGTAACCATCTTTGTTGCTTCTATATCGAAACCATATCAGGTGTGTATTGAAAACCCAAAATCTTACCATTAATAGAGCAAAAAAAAAAAAAACATGGTTATCGATACCATACGACCTGGTAGATACCACATGGCCATGTGCCAGGCCGTGTGGTAGGCTATATGGGTCATACAGTCGTGTATCAGGCCTTATGATAGGCCGTGTAACTTACTATTTTGGAATTAGAGTCACACGGGCCAGTGACACAGGTGTGTGTCCAGGCCATGTGAGAGAAATTTTGTGTTTTTAGTCACACAAGCATGTGTTAGGCCTTCCATGGGGTCTGTATGGTCTGAAATATTGATAAACTGTAAAAGTAACATATTTTAATTCCACATTTAGCATGTTTTCGGATGATTTAGCCCTTCATTTATGTAAAAAGGTGCTCTTAATCCTTTCTTTTCATGTTTTATACTTACGAAAGCACCCGAGGATGAAAAGAACGAGAAATGGGCTTAAAATGGGCCAATTTGGGCCAAAGTGAAATCGACACGGCCTAGACTTCAAGCCACATGGTCGTTCCTCGACAATTAACTAGAGCACGGCCTAACTACGATTCACACGGTTGTGCCTCCATCAACAGACCCAAACAAGGCCTGAAGTCGATTCACACAGGCGTGTGCCATGGGCGTGTCCCTACCACGGCCAAGAGAAGTTTCACTCGAATTTGGATACTTGAAGGTAAAAACACATTCCAAAGCCTATTCAAACACCCGAGTAGGAATTATACTTGAATTAGGATACTTAGGGGCCAAATAAAGTATTCCAAGAGCCTATATAAAGACCCTAAGTGTAACCTGAAAGAGGGCGGTCAGTTAGGCAGTCAGCTAGGCCAAGGAGCCGAGCTAGAAGGCCAGATTCATGGGAATCACTCGAAGATAGCCAGTTGATGCATCTAAAGAAGACGGAGTTCTACTCAAGATGGGGATCTCTCCTTCAATTCCTTTAGGGGGTTTTAGGTATTTCTTATTTGTTTTTTTTTATCTTTTCTCTTGAGATGTTTTATTTTATCATTATGAACTAAACCCTTGAGATACACAAGGGATGAAACCTAGATGAATCTTGTTATTGTTTTTGAACTATATGATAAATACTTAGTTTGTTCTTAATTATGTGTGCTTAATTCTTGTGTTGATATTTTCGGATATTAATTCAAGTATGATGTGCTTAGGTGGTGGAGCAAAACTCCCCTTAAGAGTAGATCTAGCGTATTAAGTAGAGTTGATCGCTGCCTAGAGATAGGGTGACAAGATTTTTCTGATTAGGGTGAAACCTAATATGGGAGTCCATAGATCGAGTTAATGCGATTCTAGGGGTTTTAATTAGAAAGAGATTTCAATTAATCAAACTAGAGTTAGACGTTATTCGCCTCAAGAGAGGGTTTAATATAAATTAGGGAGTCTTACGGATCAAGCTAAATGAATAAATCGTCTGGTTCAGTGTTAGATAACAAGTGAAGTCTAGGTGGATTCCTTTTAGGTATCGTCGTAATCAACCGAGTTTTTCTAAAAGTTATTTCTTCAATTTGTTCTTTTTGTCTTTGCGTCTTAGTTTAGTAATTAGTTAGTTTTAGTTTAATCAATCACCACTTCAGTATTTAGGCTAAATAATAGAAAGAAAATGAGTATTTGTACTTTTAATTCCCTTGGGTTCGACAATCCTGTCTTGCCTAAACTATACTTCATTTGATAAGTGCACTTGCCTTAAGTTGTTGTTAGAGTTAGTTTCCGTGTTCAATCGTTCTCTTTATAAATTTTAAAACTCGACAATTCGCACAAGCAAGTTTTTGGGCGTCGTTTGGGAATTAAAATATTAAGAAAGCCCTATTTTATTACTTTAGCCATTATTTTTATTTTCCTGCAATTTATTTTTATTTTATTTTATTTTAGTTTTACCGCTAAAGTTTCTTTCTTTCTTTTCCAACACAGTACCTCTAGTTTATGACTAGAAGGAACCCGAAAGGACCATTACTATACGATTGTGACATTGAAGCTACCGCTCGTAGGAATCGCAGAGAAATTAAGCGAGCCTTAAATTACCAAGAAGAACGACAACAAAGCAAATCCAATCCTCTTGAAAGGATGGATGAAAATAATCCACCATGAGATGTGGCGGATGTTCGGTACTATGTATAATTATGCTAAACCTAAATTAACAGAGCAAAATCTAGTATTGTTAGGCTCGCTATAGTCGCTAATAATTTTGAATTAAAGCCTAACACTATACAAATGATTTAACATTTTGTTCAATTTGATGGTTTGCGTGATCTAAGACCGAATACTCATATAGCTAATTTTTAGAGTTCGTGATACCTTCAAAATAAATGGCGTTTCTAATGATGTCATACGCCTTGATTATTTCCCTTTTATTAAGGAATAAAGCCAAGCGTTGGTTGAACTCATTACCACGGGTCAATCACCACATGGGATCAAATGACCAGAAATTTTTATTAAAATATTTTCCACCGCCAAAACGGCCAAATTACGTAATGATATCTCTTCTTTGTATGAGATGGATTTAGAGAC
This sequence comes from Gossypium rotundifolium, assembly GCA_025506655.1. Lineage (NCBI taxonomy): Eukaryota > Viridiplantae > Streptophyta > Magnoliopsida > Malvales > Malvaceae > Gossypium > Gossypium rotundifolium. The sequence continues at coordinate 140,251,004 of CP106728.1, read as the reverse complement.
ATTATATGACACATGGGAGAGATACAAGGATCTCTTGAGGAGATGTCCACACCACAGATTACCTTTGTGGCTACAAGTCCAAACCATTTACAATGGTGTAAATCCCTCAACGAGACAACTAATAGATCCAAACACCGGTGGAACTCTGAATAAAAAAACTCCTAAAGCAGCCTATGAGTTCATTGAAGAGGTGTCGCTGAACAACTATCAGTGGCAAGTTACAAGGACAAAACCAACAAAATCAGCCGGAGTTTTCAACCTCGACGTAGTAACCATGCTATCAACACAGGTAGAGATGATGAATAAAAAACTTGATAGTTTGTGTTCTTCATGTACATCTAGTAATGTAGTGCAATGCAAATGGAACTGTGGCGAATCCTGAGTACCCACCCTACCAACTGGGCACAGAAAGCGAATAGATGAACTATATAGGTAATAATTTTAGATCTAATAATACTATTTATAGTAATACCTATAATCCAGTTGGAGGAATAGCCCAAATTTTTCATGAGGAGGTCAAGGAAATCAAAGACAACAACCTCCTCCAAATTTCTGTAACACCTCGGTTTAGGGGCTAGGCATGTTGGGTATAATTTAAGTTCTAGTAGGTTTTGGGTATGCTTGGTTGTGTTTTGGAGGTGTTGAGAATGCTCGAGTAAACGGGAAGACTTTGGAAAATTTTGGATTTTAGTGGAAAGGGAATCGGACCAAGGAGGCCTTAAGAATAATTTTCGGTAATTTATAGCACAAGAATGGCATTTGCAAAGTGGCTTCATGCTTACTGCTTAAAATGGAAGTAAGCGCCATTGAGGGCTTGGGTTCGAGTCCAAGCGGCAACAAAGGTGGTTTTAATGTTTTTGGGTTATGGCGCTACAGGGATGGAAGCCTTAAAAAGGAGTTGGGGCGTGTTTTGACACAAAGAACTCGTTGGTCAAGTGGCTAGCGTGCATCACTTAGGCGCTGGAGGGAAGAGAGAGCGCGGGTTCGAGGGCTGGAGCAGCAGTTTGGGCGTTTTATATTTTGCTTGTGATGGGCTGAGGTAGGAAGGGTTTAAAAATAAATGTGGGGGCTTTATGTCAAGAAATTCAATGTGGCCGAGTGGCCTGGGCATTGGAGGAGAAGGGTACAGCAGCAAGGTTCCTGCGTTCGAACCTTGGAGGCTGCAGGTGGGGTTTTTCTTTTCTTCTTGGCATGAAGAGGTGGCGTGAAGGTGGACTCCATATGGAGCTTCAATGGATAAAGATTAAGCTGCTAATGTTTAGTCCTTTTGAATTAATGGTAGGTAAGTGATAAGCTTACTTTATTTTTAATTATTTTAGATAGTGGTAGGATAATTGTAGGACTATTTTATTTAGTTTAAATTAGTAAATAGGAGTTGTTATTGGTTTATTTTGATTGTGATAAGGAGGAATTTTATTAGGGATTAAATGGTGGCAAATTGGACTCTTGGGGATGTGCCATTCGACTTGAAGCTTATAAGGAGAAGTCAGAAAATTGGTTTTCTTTTACCTTTTGTGTGCCAAATTTTAATAGGAGGGAGTTCATCTTTTATTGATCTCTCCATTGCGAAATTTAAAGCCAAGAAAGTTCTCTTTTCTCCTTTTCTAGTAAAGTCAAATCATCAAGGAAGGTGTCGTCGACTACTTTCTTGTAGTCTCTCTAACAAACGTTGGGAGCCTTTCTAGAATTGAAGTCATCAAGGTAAGTGACTTGTGACATTCTACCAAGGGCCATTATTTTGGGATTATGTTTTAGCCGATTTTAACATACGGAATATAGGGTTTTCAATGTACTACATAGCGAAGTGGTGATTCGGGATTTTTGGTAAGTAAGGTAAGTGATTCATGGTATTCGCCACGTGCCATATTTGGTAAATAAGTGATAACCGATTCGATTGTGGCCATTTAGGGATTTCGACAAGGGTAATCGAAGCTTCCGGATTCGATTAGTTGGTAAGAATATTAGTAAGTGTAGTTAAATTTGGTATATTTAGATTATAATGTTATCGGTTAACCATTTGGTTCGATTAAGATATCATTAATGGACATGGATGCTTGGTCAAGAAGGTAAAGGAAAGTCCCTATCCCAAGTTTAAGAAAAGAGTCGTCTCGGCGGTTCGTGATTGGCCACCGGTGTGGGCGTGCAATGAAAACGATAGGCGATAATCGGTAGTCTCGCTAAACAATAGCGTCGAATCGAGGGTTTAGAGCTTCAGTTATAAGGTGTGTAGTTAGCCATTGTTTCCGGTTTTATGTGATATCTGCTTATGTTATATGCTTACTAATAAGTGCAATGGTAAAGTGCAATAGATACCCTAAAAGGGTATGACGTCGATCGTAAATAGCAAATTATTAATATTGTTGTCATTTATTTAAATACAGTGTATGCCTATGTTTGTGAATGACATGCACATGCATCATATTGTCATTATATCATGTTACATGTGCATGGGTGGGTTATGAAAGAAGGTACGGTGTACTTGAGTGCGTGGTTGATGTCGACTTTGTGCTACATCGTGGATTGGCGCCGATCGAGGTCGCGTTGTGGATCTTTGCGATTTAGTTCACGTGGTTACCTTGATTGATATCGGTTTTATGCCATATCGTGGCTTGATGGATTGCCGTGTGCTCCATCGTGGTTTGATGTTAGCTATACGCTACATCGTGGATGGCATTGGTTGCCTTTTGGAGGAAAAGGAGAGGGTGACTCGATAGTCCCCCGGTGTGTGGTAGAATTTGGTTAAGGGGGTGTAGCGGATGGACCTTAGGATTGGGTTGGGTTTCATGATTGCATGGTTTCGTTATGAATTGATATGGATATGGGCCAAGCCCAATATGAAATATGAATAGGTATGTTTTGAGAACATACATGGAAATGGGCCAAACCTAGTAATCGGTGGATTAATGAGAAAAGGGCCTAGCCAGTGATTGAATGTGGATTGAATGTGGGCCAAGCCAGTTGTGGTAATGCCTAAATGATTATATTTATATGTTGCATTTGATAATTGGGTTGGTTTGTGGCTAGCATGTGGGTGGATATCGGTGGTTTTAATTACACACTCGAGTCATGTATGACTCACCCAATTATTTATCCAACATCGCAGTAATGTAATGATCGGACCAAGTTGGAGTGGATATGGGTGGCCCATGCAAAGGACGTTTTAAACATTTTCTTTATGCATTTTAATTTGAAGTACTTGAATTCATTATTTTTGTAATAAGGGCCACTTTTATTTAAAGTGTTCTATTTATGATCCTTGAAGTTTATTTTATATTTAGATATATCTTTTCCAAATAGTTTATATTATAATAAAACATAATAAAGTTTTAATTCAAACTAAGCTTATATTATTTAATAGTTTTAATGGAATTACTTCCTAAATAAACAAGATTTTCAAGTTTTATTCTAAAGACAAAGATTTTCAACATTTTTCCGCAGTGACATAACCAGATCCGGTCAAGACGCGTGGGCCGGGTTTGGGGATGTTACATTTCCAAAATCAGCTCTATCCACAGGAAAAGAAGCCCAACCTTGAAGAGATGTTGACAAAATTCGTGGCAGCCACAGAAAACCATCTCCAAGACACCGAGGCAACACTGAAAACCCAACAAACATCAATGGAAGGGATCAAAAACCAAGTTGGGGAACTTACTAAGTCAGTCGGGGAAGTTACAAAGTCAGTTGGACAACTTGCCAAGTTAATGTCCGAACGACCGCAAGGGCGTCTACCAAGCAACACCAAGATCAACCCAAAGGAGCAAATCCAAGCCATAACAGCTCAAGAAAATGTAGGGTTAGAAGAACCCAATTCAATTCAAGAAAGTGAGGTAGAAAAAGATGAAGTTGAGGAAACACAAGAAAAGCCAAAACCAGTAATCAAAGAGTGCCAACATCGCATACGTTATCCCAAAGCATTAAAGAGAGACGATACAGAGGAACAGTTCGGTAAGTTTCTTAAACTTTTAAAGAAATTATAAGTTTCTTAAACTTTTAAAGAAATTACGTATTAACTTATCGCTTGAAGCTCATCATAGATGCCAGATTCAAGGAAATTTTTAAAACAACTCTTGACGAGTAAGCGTAAGTTAGACAAGGAGCCACATGTAGAATTCAACGCAATGTGCTCAGTAATTCTACAAAATAGACTACCACGAAAGTTAAAAGATCCAGGGAGTTTTACAATTCCATGTTTAATTGGTAGTTTAACTGTTGACAATGCTTTAGGCGATTTAGGGCAAGTATAAATGTCATGCCTTATAAAATGTTTAAACAACTAGGTCTAGGAAACCCAAACAAACTAGGATGAGTATACAATTAGTGATAAAACATTAAAATTCCTAGGGGTATTATCGAAGATGTTCTCGTAAAATTGATAAATTTGTTTTCCCAGTTGATTTTGTTGTCTTAGACATAGATGAG